>CM076573.1:904281195-904442903 GCA_034641835.2 Pinus albicaulis | reverse complement strand
ATTTGGATATCGACCTACGTAATAATCACTGGACTGGCCGGAAGTCGACTCTGTTGAGGGGCTGGAGGGAGCCCGCAGGGGTTGACCTCTAGTGCTCCCCCTACAGCAACGCATCCTATGACGCACGCGAGGCATGGGTGCAGTCTCAGGCGCAGTGGGCACAAGAGGAGACGGAGAAGTAGAATTCCAATTAATAGAGGAAGACAGACAGAGACAGAACCGAGAGAAATGCAGATATGCTGCAAGGTCTAGGCAGCAGTTCAGCTGGCCACTTCTCCTTATCGTCACAGTTAGCAGGCAGTGTAATCCAGCAACCGACTCGTCTGAAAAACCATAGCTAAAAGCCATTTTCTCGACCCGACTGCAATGGAATCAAAGGACGCCCGTCATAATTAATCTCTGATCATTAATAATGAGAGCTGAAGGCCGGATCATATTGGAGCGTGCGGAATCGAGGAGTGGAGGCTGATATTGAACAGTGTTAAAAATTAACTAATGCAGATTTGATGTGAAAACTTAATTGAACAGCGGTAAATGTTAATGCGATTGATATGAAATCGCCATATCCATGTCTCATCACCTTAAACGCCATCGAATGCACCCGCAGCCGGGAGCAGGGCAAGTTTTTATTGAGGACACGTGGCAGAAATTGATTGGAGCAGATCTTTGTTTGGGCCGCTTGCGCAGTGGAAATATGGACCCGAAAAATATTCGGGCGAATTTGATAAGAAATTCGCGTCACAACTCTCCCTCCGTACGCTAGCCCAAATTCGGACCCGAAAAAGATTAGGGCGGAATTCATTTGGTTTTCGCGTCACAAAATTGGCCGACGTCAGCAGGCTATTTTGGAACGCGAATTTGGTTTGAATTTTGGTTTATCACCGTTTGAAGTCCGGCGGGCTCGACTTAAGAACAATTTTGTTTGATCCCATCTTATAAAATTTGTGTTGGTTTTCTTTAATAATACACATATTTATAATAAATCATGGGAATACCACACTAGTAAACATGTGGAAAAGTTATATAAATTATTGAGAACAATCATTTTTATGTAAAAATATCCAAATGTGCTTTTGGGAAATAAGAAATCGAGTATTTGGTTCATATTGTTTTAAAGGAAGGAGTGAAGTTGGAGCCTCAAAAGATGCAAGCTATTACAAAATGACCTATTCCTAAGAAAATCAAGGTTCTTATAAGATTTTTTATACTTACATGATATTATTGATCATTTGTTAAGAATTATGCATGCATTTCAAGTCCACTCACATATCTTTTGAAGAAAATATCATTTATATGGAATGATGAGGCTACTTTGGCATCCTCTCTTTCAATGGATGCCATGTCTTCTATACCAACATCGGTTGCACCTACTTTTGGTAAAACATTCATAGTAGAGTGTGAGGCACTAGGACAAGGAATTTCTGTAACATTAACACAATAAGGGATATCATTGGCTTTTAAAAGCAAGGAATTCAAAGAAAATATTTGGTGAAATTCAAGGAATTCACTTTTGTTAATAGGTTTATGTCGCACGATGATGCAGGGGCATTAGGCACTAGCCAGCAATGTAGGAGGTTTTGTCCACATGTTGTGGCTAGGAGGGTTCGAAAACATTTGAGTTGTAACAGCTAGGTGTCAATACCTCAACTGACTGTATTACTTAGAATAGTTAGAGTTGTAGGAGTCGAACAGTTTCAGTTAGTTGAATTATTATAATTAGACCTTTTGATTTCTAGAACGGTCCTCTCAGAGGAACCCAAGAGCCATATGTTATGTATATAAATTGTAATTCCTCGGATGAATAAAAGTAGAGAGGGAAGAGGAGAGTAGAGAGGGGATTTCTGCAATAAACCTCTGTGTGTGAACAATTGTTTCCAGTTAAATGATTTCCAAGCTTAGTTTCCATTGAATTATCTCGAATTGCTAATTTTGAAGAATTTTTTAACTGTGAGGCGATTGGGTACTGATAATTCCATTCTTCTGTCTTTGAATTCCCGTAAATTGTTGGATAACCCTGTGAACTCACCCCACCCGAAGGCGAGGTATGTGTAGAGAACCAGGGTTGTGAAAACTGTTCAAATATAAAAATCCCGCTTAATAAAGAGACAAAATTGTTGTGCTTTCGGAACCTGACCCGAGGATTGGACATGAGTTAATAAACAAAAGGATAGCGGAACCAGACTTGCACCCGTGGTCAAGTCCTCTACCAAAACCACGAGCGGAATCACAAAAGCGGGTTGCCCATATCGCACCGCTTTTGCGGAGTAGGCGGTATTTCTTATTCGTGAGCGATTCCATAGGGAATGCGACATGTGGTGAAGTGACCCCCGGAAAACCACCGTTTAACCCGTGCCATCGCACGTTAAAGCCCGACGTTGGAAGCCGAGCAAAATTGCCAAGAGTCGTTGATTTGGAGAAGGGCCATCGGACGGTGGTCGCGCGTTGAACTTGCCCGGAGGTTAACTAAGGTGTGCAGAGGATAGCCAGGTACGATACGAGTGTTTGATTGGTTATTGATATATATATGATGGGCCGGAGTATAATGAAATTGTTTAATTAAATGATTGGCGGATAATTAGCATAAGTCTGGAGCGTGATTGTTGTAAGGCTGGGTGGTGAAATATAGAGCTGAAAGTTCATTACAAGTTATTTATTTAAAAAGAAACGTGGAGTATAAATACAAAGTGTTGAAAGTTAAACATTGGTTATAAGGATTGGAGATAATATAAAGTCGGGAATATAAATTAAAGTCCAACCATTATGGATAGTATTTATTTATCAAATTCTACGAATTTGATAAATAAACCCGAAGAAAGAAGAAGTCAATTAAGACTCAGGCTGGAGGAAAAGAATGGGGTAAACCAAGGGAAAATGCTGACAGAGTGATTGTAGACACACCAGCTCTCCTTGGGGGTCCAATTTCAGTTTTTTTGCGTCACACGATGATCTCTCTTCTCTGGAATTTACTTGTATTGAAGATCACTATTCTAGGAATAAGGAGTTATTTTCTCCAAAAATAACCCTAGCCAAACATTAACAATGCATCAAGGATATCTTTCTATGCTTCATAAGTACATATGTTCTACTTCTAAATCATGTCTTGGAAGTGGTTGTTTTGCTGGAAATTATTCACCAGTTGGTTTCATACCAAAGTCTTTTCACATTTTCAGCATCCAATACATGAAAAAGATAATGGTTTAAAACAACATAAATATTTGAAATTTTGCAAGAATTGTCTGGCACACTTTGAATATGAATTTTGAAGTCAAGTGCATGATGTCGTATAGGATCAAGTGTCATTTTGAATACCAAATGTTTCACAAGAAACTTCTCAACATGCTACCCTGCAGTAAGGATTAAATGACAATATTGCATCAACTATTTCCATAATAAAAGTGCACCCCGGCCATAAGACTAAACAACTACAAATGTTGTAGATCTAACAAGACCACACAATCAAATGTATTCCACAAGGCCAATACTGTATGAAAAATGAAAAGGAGTTTGAAACCAAAAATACCTTAGGCAACTAATTCAATTAGATACACCAAACCATCAACAAAAAGGAAAACCAGCCTACTCAAAAGGCAAGCGTTTACCTCCTTTGACAAAATTTTGAGTTCCGAAACAAGGGCCTTTATTGTCTTGTCAATGCCCCTAGTAATTTGAATGGGGTTTGCACCCGCTGCAACAACCTAAACAAAAAGGTTTCATTTCAAATTATTTTCCACAAATTTAAGATACAACCATTGTCAGTTTTGTATTTCCTAACAAGCTCATAAATTTTGACAAAAGAACCAAAATTTTTTAATACCTGATAGCAATTTTTCCACTCAAAAACTATCTTAGACTCAATAAGCCCAACCCAAAACTAAAAAACCAAACACCATAAGACCCTACAAAAATGAATAGATGATCTTAATCCAGTACTATCGATAAAAAGTTACCTTTACACCCTCACTTATTAAACCCTGTGCTGTTGAATTTTAACTTCAACTGCTGCAGCAGAAGGACGGATGCAGCAGCAACATTTTTTTTTGGAGGTTGCTTGCATGCCATCCATAAATTTAATTCAGCATTTAAAATTCCTGCAAGTTTTTTTTGTAGACGGCTGCAGCCATATTTTTGTACAGGATTTTATTTAAACACAACAACCAGCATTAACGCAATTCACCAACCAGAAATTAAACAAACAGAAATTTACTCGACAGTTTTGTAAATTCAAAAGGAGGACACGTGGAGCATTAATATTGGATCGCATGAAATTGAAGGGAATCTGAAAACCTGAAAACCAGACCCGAATTTTTTATAGGGCACATTGGATTGAGAATTTGAGTTAAAATTAGGCAGACGTCAGCATCCCATTTTGGAACGCGAATTTGGTTTGAAATTCAATCTATTCAGACTTTTGAAGTCCGACAGAAAGGGTTCTTTAATGTTTTGATAGTTTAATATATACATATGTTTTAAACATATGTTATATATATATATTCTATGCGAAATGAAAGGTGGGCCATAGAATTTAGTTTTAATTTTATTTTTTTTAAAAGAGGGTTTATTATAATATGTTTTATATGTTACGACATATAAAAATAAAAAGGTCGAAAAAGCTTGGTAGTTTTTTTTATAGATAGTACGTAAATTTTTTATTACACATCAGTGTGTAAAAAGTGAAAGACTGAGTGTAACTTTTTAAGTGTGTATGCACAGCAATGCGAAAGGGAAAAACACAGCAGAGTGTTTTAGAGACAGAGTATGTTTGTTTTGAACAGACAGTGAGTTGGTTTTATGCACTGCGTTTTGTAGCAGTCATAATTTTGTAATCCCTCTCAGTGAGGAAGTAGTGTAATATTTTTTTTTTGAGTTATTGAAGGGAATAGAAGTTTGTTTTCAAAGTATTGAAACTCTGTCTCCTGTCAAATAAATTTTTATTTTCTCTGTGTTAGAGGAAGGGAGATTTATTCTCCATTCATTGTTCTGGAATTTTTCAATATTCCAACATGTGCAAGAACAAAAGATGTTGTGGTTCCATCCCTAGCTAAATAATTTGTCTTTGCCGCAGCTTGCCTTACCAACTTGGCCCCAATATTTTCAACTGGGTCCTCTAATTCAACCAATAAAAAGGCCAAAACCATAGCATTGAGATACATTTCATTACACCGTCAATAACAATAAAATTTGACTCAGCCATAACCCTTTCCTTTTATTGTTGTGAAAAGATTTATGCATTACTCTAATGTGGCTAGTCCATAGGCCAAGTAGACTACTGGGTAACAAATATGTTTCCTTTCACCTTTGAGTTTTCAAATTATGCCTACCAAATCTAAGACATTTAAGAGGGGGAACTAATACAACGTTAAAAAGAAAACCAGAGCACACATCTACAAATTACCTCCTTAGCTACTGTCACACCATCATTAACTATTTCGGAGAACCATGCTTGCTCTCCAAGACAACATTTTTCCCTTCGCCCCAAGGGTGACTCCAACAAGATCAGCAAGTTTGTTCACACCGCCTGCAAGACAAATTGACAATGCTTTCAGTAAGTGTGAAATTGAATGCCAGACCATATGCCAAAACAACCCTCCATGAGAAATTAAAATAACACATTAAAATCGAATATAAGTGGACAAGGAAAGATCCACCGCAGTGAAGTTTCACGTGCAGGTGACCTTCCTTTAAACATAATTTTTTCTCTGACCTGCAATTTTTTTGTCACTGAGCCATCCTTGTTGAAGTACAACTCCTTTCCATAGCTCTTGTATTAACTACCTTCTCTCTGTCGCGTAATCTCAGAGTCCCTCTTCTGCTTGAGCGATTAAAGGAAATGGGTGAAAAAACTGAAAGAGAAGACAATTGTCTGCCATAATTATCAAACATTGCACCCAACTTCTTCCCCTTTCCATTTTTACCCAATGAGGTAGATGTGGCAATTGTTGTCATACTGCCCAAAGCAGAGGCCATCTTCTCTTATCCTGAATATATAATTACAAGATCTTCATATTAGTATGAACCCTAAAAAACATGACTCCCATTGCTAAAAACCACTTTTATGTTGTAACAGGCAAACTAAACAACTATCGCAACTTTTGGCAACTTCTGGAGCATTAAGAGAGAAACAACCAAAGAGAAATACAACCACAATCCTCATTTTAATGAGACCGGACTATATATTTGCATTAAGATAATAGAAAGAAATCAAGACTATATTAAGGCCAGCACAAAACAATCTTTAACCAGTGTCTCTCGCGGCCTTCAGGTTTCCATGCTAGAGGTTGCATATTTTTAATTTAAATTCTTGACCTCTCGTGCCCATCTATGAATGCATCCAATGGGATATCTACATCAAATGCTCCTTTATATCCCCAAAAAAAAATTCCCTACTACAAGAGCACCAATATTGATGGATCACCCCACACCATCCCACCCACTAGAAACAGTGAAAAAGGAAACCCGAGAAAACTTATGAAATATCTCAAGATGACTATATGGGTGGTTCTTATGAATCAACCAACCATTTAGAACATGCTCATCAATCCAAACCATGAGTATTATGTGACGATATTCAAGCAGGCACTGAATCGGATTTCTGAAGCTATGTTAGAGAAACCCTAAACTCTCACCGAAAATAGGTGAAATGTGGCACCACTTAGAGATTGACATGTGCCAATTGGTACAAGTGGTAGAAAATTGGCATGCTCAAACAACGAGGTGATGCAGGAATGACATGAGGGAGAAAATATCAGAAAATCCCCAAATCTAGAGAACTAAAGCTCATCACCAACCTGAGATTGACAACTTTACATGATGTAACCTATGAAATCGTAAATGGAGAAATCATAGTAACAATAAAGTAACCTATGTAACAATAAATTCGTATTCATCCTGGGAGTGGTAATGGGAGAAATCATAGTGAACAACAGGAAACATGCAGAGTTGCTTACAATCAAATAGATGAAAAAACACATACAAAAAACCTAGATAATAATCATGAACAAGCTTAATATTGAATTATGAACTGTAAAGGAACTTACAAAATGTGACATTACGAACCTGGTCAAGCGTACAAGCAAAAATATCTTTGAGATGACCCTGGTTGACAATTTGTATTGCTCATGATGCAAGAGGATTTGTACCCGCAATGCCAAGACAATCAAAATCCATCATTATCTATACAATAAATACAAGTAATTGATGTAGTATTTTTACTCTAAGATGCATTCTTATGATAATGTTAGAACATATGTTGAAAATGTCAAAACATACCTGAATAAGCTCCTCTTCGTTTCAAGAACAATTTATTCGAGTCACATGAACTTGGAACAGGCCTCCCACGATCTGAAAGAGTAGCAACTAAGTCAACAGTGACTTTTTTGTTGCTACGCTGGATCGAGGGAGGTTTTCTCCAAGATTAAATCGCTCCAATAAATTATTCTCTACTAAACAGGGCCAACCACGTGAAGGTGGAAGCTCTTATGGCCCCTCCCCCCTCCCTCACATCACTCTCAATTCCCCAATACCCAATCTATATTTCATTTTTTACTTTCATGAGCATAAAAAAAAATATTCAATAACTAATAAAAAAACAATTCAACAAAAAGTACGCAAGGAAACATTGCAATTAATGCTTGATATAAAAATAGTATGATAAATGAGTTTTTTTATATAACGCAAAAAACGTTCCAAGTATGGTAACGTTTGTCTTATAATAATACAATATTTTACATTGTCAAATTTTCTTTTTCTTCTTCCTATTTTTAAAGCTCCTAATTACATCATCAATATCATTGTGCTCTGCTCCTGTTTCATGCCTTTCAACCCGCACTGCTGACCTAGTTGCGTATTCACGATGTCTGGGCTCATCCAGTGACGGGGCATCGCCTACAAAAACAGATAATATTAAATTTTAATTGTCAATTTTTAAATATCATTGAACTAGTTCGGTAATATTAATAAAAAAATTGCAATGAGATTAGTTACCTGGTGCACCAGTTGTCGCCGCTGACCTAGTTGCGTTATCACGATGTCTGGTCTCATCCAGTGATGGGGCATCGCCTACAAAAACAGAGAATATTAAATTTTAATTGTCAGTTTTTAAATATCATTGAACTAGTTCGGTAATATTAATAAAAAAAATTGCAATGAGATTATTTACCTGGTGCACCAGTTGTCGTCGCTGACCTAGTTGCGTTGTCACGATGTTTGGTCTCATCCAGTGACGGGGCATCGCCTACAAAAACAGATAATATTAAATTTTAATTGTCAGTTTTTAAATATCATTGAACTAGTTCGGTAATATTAATAAAAAAAATTGCAATGAGATTATTTCCCTAGTGCACCAGTTGTCGTCGTTGAGACTGTTGCCCTGTCTTCCTCTCTGGTGGTAAGATCCTCAAGGGAAACATTCTCTGTCATTTAAACAAAAAACGTTATAAGGACAACCATCAAGGTATAATTAGAAAAAATTATAAGTGGAATTAATTACCGTCACGGTCCTCACTGATAGCAGCATTGTCGGCCTGGTCCCCACTACAATGATCAGGTTGCACGAGAGGATCATCTACATCTGGCTCTAAAACTGGGTTATTTACCTCGTCGGTAGTGTTGCTCCCCTGATTTAAACAAAGTTGTTAGACATTAAATTTATGGAAGAAAACAAAAATATTGAAAGGTTAATGTTTTACCTTATCAGGCATTGTAGATCTTGGGACCTGCCCCAAGCTTCTGCGACGTTCAACTACAGCTTGATAGCCAAAACGGAAAGCAGTATTTTTATCTTCCTCTGTAGTTATTGTTCCAAAGTCATCACCCTACATTATATATGATTGTGTATTTTTAATCATATCCGATAGGATTACAAAAACGTTGGAAGGCGATACAATTAATTATAAGATGTTTAGCTACTTAATTACAATTCTTGCAGCTAATTTCAAGTAGCCACCCTGGCCGAGCTTGTGATGGCCCTTTTTCTCTATCCTAGCTTTGGTTGCTTTTGAGGTGTCAGGAAACCTAGCATCAAAAGATTGAAGTCAGATATGACGTAGCACACTTTTATTTTAGACATAAAGAAAATTAAAGCTATTGAATTAAAGTTGTAATTTACCTTGCGGGTCCAATTGGCATTTTTCCTTCTTTCTTTGCCCTTTTCTCTTTTCCGTCATGGATGAGTGCTCTCCACTCATTCTCTGGAACTATGAGAGGACGCTCGTATATAGGGTTAAATTTCAATTGTGTCCTATAGGTGTCCCTGGTATATTTCAAATATTTGCCGGCTACCCGAGCCACCGCTGTTCTGTCAAATGTGCCGACCCCAAAAAGGGCTTCTAGATAATCTAGAAGTTCTTTTTCAGGTTGGAATTCTGGGAATTCCACCTTGTGCGTATGGTTGGGCCAAAAATTACCAATGCATGGCTCTCCAAAAACCTGTAGAACTCATTGTTTCCTACACAGAATAAAACCAAAAAAAAAGAAGATATTATCATTCATTTAAAAATAAAAATCATGATAAATATGTTTTAGATAAAGTACATGAAATAGTTAAAATATTAAAATTTACCTGGGAGTTGTACATGCTTTATAGGGACACCCTCATCGTTCACCAACAACGTGCCATTAATGGTCCCTGTGGAGCTGACACGTGTAGCTCCAAGAAACGCAATAATGTAGCTGGCCATATCAGCCTCATCATTGCCAACACGTTCAACGGTTGGTTGGGTGTCTGCTTGGGCAGGGTGTGTTTCTTGGCTAGCACCTAAAGGAGTAGAAGGTGTACGAGAGGGTTGTTGGGCAATCTCTTGCCCTTGTGTCCCACTACCACCAACACTGGGTTCAGCAAATGCCAGAAAACGCTACATACAAAAGAAATTTTTGTTAGTTTAGTCAATGTAAAAATTAAAAATGAAACTATCACAATTCATCTCATGCTGAACCAAAAAAATATCCTTTTGACTTGTTATTATTACCTGATATATTTCTAGCTGCCTCATAAGATGTTGTATCCTCTCTTTTGTTTCAGGTGTTTGAGGCGCGTCTATCAAAGTATTAAATTCCAACCTTGCATCTCGTGCCTTTTTTTGCAACAAGAACACTGGAGATAGGGATGAAGAAAGCTCTTCCTCAAAGAGGGAATCATCAGGCGTACCATGGCTAGGTGTCCGCATATTTGAACAAAATTAATATTATTTCAATTATGTAAATAACTAAAATACTTGAAGATAGAGCAATGCTGGCACTTTACATGTTCTTCCGCTGGCCTCTTTCCACGATCATCCCGTCTCGGGGTTGTTCCTGCACTGCTCTGATCAGTCTGCCACATTGCAATAAAATTATAAATGTAAAAACTTGAAAATAATATCTAACTTGAAAACACAAAATGAAAACTGAAATAATTTCTAATAAGACACCGGAAGACAGAGTTAGAGTTTCAAATATGCCTTGCATTGAATTCATTCCTGGAAACATGTCATTGCACATTAAGGCACCCAAACATTCAATCCACGAATGATATATTTAAGTAGGCTTCTCCTATTCTGGGAAAACACCATACCTATAATGCATTCACTTGCATGTATAAAGGGAAAGGGAAACATGTTTTATACAACGGTGACAAAGGCATCTTGGGGAAAGGTATCTTCACTTTTTATTTATGTTGTTCACCCACACCACTCTCGTGTTTTCACTAATCCTGTTTTGTCATTTTTGGATTCAAATTAAGTTAAGGCCTTAAGTATTTTTTGACCTTTCGGTGTAGTTTTCATAAGTGGCATGTATGGATTTTCCATTAATTATGCACTTTTTCTCTTCATGCGCATGTTTCCCTGGAAATAAAATGCATGATTTAGTCCCATACATTTAACAAGTTGTTGGATCAACTCCATTGGAAATATCATGTTTCCTATTCAATCAAAATTTATCTCAGTTAGGGTAGGTAGGAAGGTTTTCCCTTTGTATTAATAGGGCACTTTTAGCTTGCATTTTTATTATATCTTTCAAATTTAGTGTCGTTTCAATTAGGGCATGAATTTTTGCAACTTTCAAGGTGAGAATGAACAAAGACAAATTTTTGTGATGGATGAATATATATGACTCCATGGCCAGAGGAAAAGGCACTAATCTACTTCTTCAAATATCTATAGTTCTCATTCACCTCATACGGAGATGGTCCCTGATTTTGAGCCAAATGTTGCAGAAAAAAGTTCCCCCCCTCCATAATTTGATATTCAATGGAAATTTCTTAAATTGATGATGGGGCATGATTATGGAACATTGGCACATACATATGTAATGGAATTCCAAGATCATGATATATGTTTGCATATGTTTATGGAAATGTTCCACCAAGTCCCCTGGAGGTGGGAGCGAGGGGGCGAGGGAGCGTGGGAGCGGCCTATGCAAAAGCTCCCTACCAATTTTCAAGAAACATGGGGGGACGTCGGGGCCATAAAAATTATAAAATTTAATATTTAAAATGTAACTATATTTTTGCAAGGAATGTATATACAGTCATCATACACTTGCATCATGAAAGATAAATCATAAATGATAAAATTACAAATCGATGAATGATGAATCATATAATTGAAATAAATTTAAAAGTTAAAAGTTAAAACATACATCATACAATCATGCATGTAAGTTTGTAAGTTTGTAACTATATAATCATTAATGTAACTACTAACAATGTACAATGAAAATAAAGTTTAAGATATCATATGACATATTATATCAAGATTCAAAATAGAGTTTAAAATGAAGTTTACAACTCAAGTCTGAAACATAAAACTTAAACACAAATAAGTTATGTCTGAAACATAAAACATAAAACATAACATATGAATATCAAATGATATCATCATAATGATAAATGAGCATAAATGCTCAAGTTAATGCCTCACTAGTCTCTGCATCCAACTTCTGCACGAATATATCAGGATCAACCATGTCACCATCTGAATCAGAATCACTTGGATTCTCAAATATGCTAAGTGGCACATCAAATTTTAACACGAAACCATAAACTAAAAGGGGCGGTGAGGGGACGTGAGGGGGCGTGAAGGGGGGTGTGAGGGGGCGTGAAAGGGGGTGTGCGGGGGTGTGAGGGGGCGTGAGGGAAACATCCCCTAGAAGTCCCCAAGACCCCGGAGTGCGAGGGGGCGAGGAATCTAGACCCCTAGGTGGGGGGGCGAGACCCCGTGTAACACTGGTTTATGGAGGTGGTGGAGCAAAAAAAGAGCTCAAATAGAGCTGAAATTTTTCACATAAAAAGGACTGTGGGCTTGACTAATGGTTCCATTTAAAAAATGATATCTAGACAGAGAATAAGTGTAGCATGCAAACATGCATTGAAAATCCATCCGAGTTTGCATTGTATTACTTATGATGGATTCAAATTTGGGTTTCAAAATGCTAGGTTATGGCATGATTTTGTCGAGAAACCCTTAGTTGGATTCTCATGTTGGTTTAATTTATATTTTCAGTTTGTTTTGCAATCTTTGGGTGATAGTAACTCATGAACTAGGTTACCAATGTGTAACAATCATATTTCAAGAATAAAGTTGTGATTTTTTTATATTATTATTATTATCTATTAGCTACGAGTATTGACACCTAATGCCTAGAATTTTGACATCTTGATAGCATGGATAATTTTGAAAATGTTTCTAGTAATGTTAACATAATAACTATCATTACGTGTCTTCACTTTTGTCACCATAATAGACCTGTGATGTGGACTCATCACACAACTTCATATGCTATGTCCCAACAAGTTCAAACTGGTTGAACCTACCTCATAGTGTGGTTATTAAGGACAAGTTGCTTGATATATAACTCGATAGCATAGACCACGTTGCAGTTCTAAAAAGAATCCTCAAGTGTCAAAAAAACTTCACAATATGTTCTACTATAAAGCTTTTTGGGATACCTGAAATAATATATGTATCATTGATGACTTTTAAAGTATGACAAGATCCAGAGGGAAAGGAAATCAATGGAAGAGTGATCCACCAATGAGAACCTAGAATTTAGCATCAGATGAGTTAGAGTCTAGGAAATTAAACCCTATAATTTTAATTAGTGATGAAGGACATCACATAGGTAATTATATTTTCATGTAGAATAATCTGTTAATTCAAATTTAAACTACATAATATGAAAGGCATACCATAAATTTTTCCACATAAGTCCAAACAACCTATAAAAAGGGAAAACCTTTTTTTTCCATGGGAAATAATTTACCTTTCCTTTTTCAAGACAATCTAAATCACAAAAAATATGAACTATACTGCACACATTCTTGGATAATGTGAAAGTGGAAAAGGAATACCCTACACAAGTGATGCACACATGTACATTTGAACACTAAGAGATTTTTGTAGTTGAAATGCAATGCTTGTTTTCATTTAAATGTAGGGTTTTTAAAGCAGGGAGAAATAATGGCTGCCAAATTAATAAGTGTTTCTTTGGGAAAAATTTAAATCTTGTATTGGGTTATGAAGATAATAGAGGGTATTGAATCTTGATTCTTGACATCTAGAGAGAACCCTACAACCTAACACAATCTAATGGAATTGACCAAAAAAACCCAAATAGAGTCAACCCTACTATAGGAGGAAGGGCCTGCAGTAAGAACTTACCATTTTGCAAGAGCTGAGGGCAAATGCTGTTCTGCAAGAGCTGAGGGCGAACACTGAGGGCGAATGCTGAGGGAAAATGTTGTTCTGCAAGAGCTGAGGGCGAATGCTGTTCTGAAAGAGCTGAGGGCGAATCCAGGGTGAATGTTGTTCTGTAAGAGCTCAGGGCGAATGCTGTTCTGCAAGAGCTCAGGGCGACGTCGAGGGTGAATGTTTCGCAAGAGATGAGGGCGACGTCGTTCTGCAAGAGCGGAGGGCGAATGCGCGTGTGATATCAGACGTTAATGTAGCACACATGTACATTTGAACACTAATAGATTTTTGTAGTTGAAATGCAATGCTTGTTTTCATTTAAATGTAGGTTTTTTAAAGCAGGGAGAAATAATGGCTGCCAAATTAATAAGCGTTTCTTTGGGAAAAATTTAAATCTTGTATTGGGTGATGAAGATAATAGAGGGTATTGAATCTTGATTCTTGACATCTAGAGAGAACCCTAGAACCTAACACAATCCAATGGAATTGACCAAAAAAACCCAAATAGAGTCAACCCTACTATAGGAGGAAGGGCCTGCAGTAAGAACTTACCATTTTGCAAGAGCTGAGGGCGAATGCTGTTCTGCAAGAGCTGAGGGCGAACGCTGAGGGCGAATGCCGAGGGAAAATGCTGTTCTGCGAACCCACAGTCGTTTAAAAGTCGAGGGCGACCGTGTTCGAAGAGCCTGTGGCGACGTCGTAGGTGAATGTCACGCCCGCAAGAGATGAGGCGACGTCGTTCGAAGAGCGGAGGCTAATGCGCGTGATCGTATTTTTAATAATGTGAAATAAGCATGTATTTGAACACTAATAGATTTTTGTATTTGAAATACAATGCTTGTTTTCATTTAAATGTAGGGTTTTTAAAGCAGGGAGAAATAATGGCTGCCAAATTAATAAGAATTTCTTTGGGAAAAATTTAAATCTTGTATTGGGTGATGAAGATAATAGAGGGTATTGAATCTTGATTCTTGACATCTAGAGAGAACCCTAAAGCCTAACACAATCCAATGGAATTGACCAAAAAAACCCAAATAGAGTCAACCCTACTATAGGAGGAAGGGCTTGCAGTAAGAACTTACCATTTTGCAAGAGCCGAGGGCGAATGTCAGTTTCCCAAGAGCCGAGGGCGACCGAGGGCGGCAGCGCCGAGGGAAAACGTCGTTCTCAAGAGCCGAGGGCGAATGCTGTTCTGCAAGAGTGGAGGGCGAACAAAAGTAGCTGTATCGTACGTTAATGTAGCTATTGCGATGGATACGAAACAATAAAATCATTTTTATGTAGCGCGCATATAAGTTTCGAATTTTTATGTAGCGCGCATATAAGTTTCGTATTTTTATGTGGCGTGCATATAAGTGTCGTTATAACGACGGCGGAAAAAGCGTCGCTATTGCGACGGGTACCTAAACATCGCAATGGCGACACCTAGACATTGTGTCGCACTTGCGACGATTGGAGTCATCTCAATTGCGACGCTTTGGGCCATAGTGTCACAATTGCGACGTCTTCCTCCAAACGTCACAATTGTGACACTTTTCTAAGTGTTGGTATTGCGACACTTTTCTATAAACGTCGGTATAGCGACGGTTTCGGGCGGGATGGAAAAAATTTGGGGAAATTTCCGACATTTGGTCAAAAGCGTCGGAACCAAGTGTCGGAATTTCCGCCAAATGTAGTACTGCAAGCTCTCTAGTTCTTGTATTCTGGCTTTCTTTTGGTCAGCAACACTCTAACTTCATTAGATTTATCAACAGTGGCAGTATCATATGCCCCTGCGTACTGTGATAATTTAGTCAAATGTTCCGTAGGATCATCTAAGGAAGCCTTCCACAAAACGTCAACAGATTCAACTGTGAGGTTTGAGACTGTTTCATCAGTTTCTCCTTTTATTTCTCTTGACTACAACTTTATAACTAGGACTGTAGAAGATGTCCAATGAAGGAATTTCTTTAACTTGTAAAAATATTTGTTCTGTAGGGTAGGCCGGTATGATCTCTTGATCATGAGTTTCTGGAACTTGTTGTAGTGGATTAATAGTTTCCACTATCTTCTGGGAATGTTCAGGTGTCTAAAAAATAGTAACTTGATCAATATTGGGACTAATTTTTGGAGTTTTTATTGCTTCAAAAAACTCATCCCATTCACTACTCAAATTCTTTGTTTGTGACTTTTCAGATTGATCTAGTGTGTCATGATTGTGTTGAACTTCTTGATAAGTTGACACTATTCCATTACTTTCTTTTCGCTTTTGCATCTCTATCTCTTGGATTACCTGATCAATTATCTTTTCTGGGCTATCCTTTTTGGATTCAGATTCATTTTTAGAGTGATCTGAATTGTGAGATTGATGCTCTGATTGACCCGATTCATCTTTAGACATGTCTTTTGCTTCATTATCCAAGCTGATACTTGGAGTAGGTATGTTGACATCTTCAATAGTTAACAAGTTGAGAGGAACCCTCTCCAGTATCTTATTTCTATATATTGGAAGCCTTCCAAATCATCTTGGTTAAGTTGACTGGCTGTAAACTTGATTAGATCTGAAAAATTTTCCACGCCTTGGAAGAGATCATAAAATCCATCTTTTTCCTTTACAAAAGGCTTCATTTTGAGCTCTGTAGTGTAAGTTTTAATTACAACATTTGGATCAGACAACCTCTTTCGAATTACTGCCAAATTCAATAGATTAATCTTAGAAACCTCCTTGTAGGTATGGCCAAAATCAAAAAGTGAAAAAGTGCTGCACTGTATAGGGAAATTATGCCAAACGACCTTCTTAGCATCTTTCAACTATTTAGTAATACCATTAACAAGATGGTAGGCTATCTCTCTTGCAAAAAACTTATCAGGAACATAATATGGTAGGACGTGGGGAGAAGCATAACTCTCGAATACTCTGACATATGTAAAATTCTCCTTTGCAAGCCACCTAGCCACAGAAAGAATATCTGCACTAGCCTCTTCGAAAACCCTAGGGGTCTTCTTATTGAATACCATTTGGTGCATAGGCAACATGAATCCACGACAAATTTAATAAAAATGTAGGTGAAATTCTGAATCCCAAAGGGATTTGTGGTAGATGTGGATTGGGGTCGGGTCTTGGGTAGTCCATTTCCATCCCATCGTAGGAAAACTAGAAGAAAAGCAGATTGCGTCCATGACATAGGTAGACATATAAAAGGGAGGTATTTATCTATATGAAACATTCATTTTCTTCCTATATTTTGTGATGTGTTTGGCTAAACTGTCAGATAGGATATTTTCCCAATTCGAAATTGAGGAATTGACGATTGCGCCAATAAATGGAATCAAGTCTACTGAAAACCTAGTGGTATCAGGTTTGGAAAACAATCTACACAACATAACGACAACATAACAATAGGGGGAAGGAATTTTGGAAATTGGGTACGTACCGAGTTTATCTCGCTTCAAATTTCCCTGTTCTTCCTTCCATTCTTTGATAAATTTCACGATGTCTGGATGCTCTGCTCTAAAGCTTTGTAGAAAAGCTTTGTCATATTTCTGATGCGGGGAGGGTAGATGGTACATTGCTTGTAAATATTCTGCCCTGAAAGACCCTATGTTTTCTCCCTTCGAATCTTTGAAATTTATGTCATCTATGCTTAAGAGGTCAATTACCCACATAACCATGTTTGTGTAACGGAGAATTTTTGGTCTTGCGGCTAGCTTGTGGACAAATGAACATGCAGCGTTGAAGTAAGTTGTGCCCGAAGTAGATGTCGTGCCTGTTGTAGCGATTTTTGTTATTACCCTTGGATTTTTGTCTTCGAAAAGCTTATACATTGCTTCCCATGATGAACTTACGCAATCCTTGTTATAGGTGGTATCTGAAAATAAGGGAGACATGTCTGAGTCTTCAATGGGCAGTGCTTGAGAAATCTCTTTGCCCTTTTTTCTCATTTCAATCTTCTTTACTCCGTTAAATGGTTTCCCGATTTCAAGTAAACAGGGAGAGCATTAAAAGTATAGAGAATAGAGAGTCAAATCTGTTGTTTAGATCAAACATGCACGAATAGATATGAATCTATAAAATCTGATATTTAATCATCGATAATTATTTCAAAATCAAATCTCTTACACCTTCACACGAAATATCTATCAATCAAATTTAAGCCATTGGATCTCGAATTTTGGTTTGATATGACATAAGTCAATTCGCATGCTTGAGTAATTAAATTCCATTAATTCGCTTATCGCCATGTATAACTTTTACCGTTTGTGATGTTTTCCATAAACACTGCAAAATGCGATTTGTGCAAATCGCACATCGCAACTCTTATGCGAAAATGAATTTTTTTTGGTTAAGTCATGCGAAATTCGAATTGCGCATTCAAAAAGTCAAGCGGCTGCGCTTAATAGGACTTTAGAGATTCATATTTATTGCTTTGTTGGCTCATCGGGTCCGCGCAATCGAACTTATATCAAATTGCATTATAATTTGATTGTTTTAAGTGAGGTGCAATGCGATAAAGAAAGTATTACGATAATTGAAGTTTTTTGCAAGTTTTAAAACATAAATTCGGAAAAAGGTTTAGCGCATTTCACAGCCTGCGTGACTTAGAGAATTGCAAGTATTTTAGGTTTTAAGCTATGCGGTTTGCGATGCACTAAAGGAATAAAGCAGAAAACTCAAAAGAAAACTTTTATGTCCTAAAGGTTTTTGTTTTTAAAGCTAAAAATAAATTTTCTATTTATTTCTAAAGGGTCCCTATTTATTAAAATAAATGGGGGGTGTTGTATAGCACAACACTACCATGACGAACAAATTAATCAAATAATTGATAAGGTAGACATATTAATACCACAACCCTTAGTCTATCAAATCCAACGCCTAGTCCATAATATACAACTGAACATGACCATCAAGAAGCACCTAAAACAATTTTTCCAGGCAGCCAATATCACACAAGAATTCCAAATATAAATCATCAATGAATTAAGAAGGAATTAATAATGTATGACAGTAAGTATCGTAGATGATCCATATTTATGAAGGAACAAAATGAAATATAGAAATAAACAGAAATACATAGCTACAATGAAAACATAATTTCAATGCATTAATAACAAAGTACTAAAAACTGTTTACATGCAGAATGGAAATAAATTAGCTTTGGCGATGGTAGCTTGTCTCTAAGAATATATGTGGTGACTACATGCCTTCTAAAGTAAATTACAACGAGGGCCACATGCCTTTTTATCATAAATAAGAAGTGTGAAAACCTAACCCTAAGAGATGAAGCGCCAACGGTTTTGGGCCCCGTCAGGGTAAGTTGGACCGCCAACTTCCTGGGGTCGTAAGTTTGGCATATGATCTCCATTTGGCTATAACAATACTTTTTTTTGAATATCTCCATGAGGAGGAAAAAAAAATATAAAATACATATTTTAACACTTTTTCGATCTCTCTGTTTTCCTAGAAAATGTCTTTTAGTACCTCAAAACGGCTCCAAAATTTTAGGACTAAAATTTTTTCCAAAAATAGATAACTGTGTTAGAATTAAGGAAACTAAAAGGAAATAATGTTGGGGGTCCAAGTGGAATAGGTAGGTGGCCACCAATATCCACCCAGATCAATAGAGGAGTAGTTTGTTGTGATGTAGTTTTCGGATAGATAAAACAATTCACTTAATGCGATGGATCCAAAAAATACATCACAACAAAATATAAATCGCAGAAGTCTGAAATCCGAAATCACATACCTATAGAGGAATTTTTGTCTGGGTCAACAAAATGGAAGGGATTTTTTAATCAAGCCTTTCTTTAAGTAAAAAAGAAAAGAAACTAATAAATTCCAACAATTTAGAAGAGAAAGCTTATGACTATTTCCTATGGTGGACAAACAAATGTGATTTTCATTCATTTCATTGTCAAATCCTTACAACTACCTTAATAAACAAATTTCACGATGAAGAAGATGATGATTTGTATACAAAAAATGTACATCTTAAAAATAAGGGAGATGTAAACAAATATATGTTAGAATATTATATCTACTAAACTAGCTATCTATCTAAGAAACCAACAACATATCAACATATAAATAAGAACATAAAGATAACCAGGAAAAATAATACAATAGAGATACATGGTTCACCCAATTGGGCTACGTCCACGAGAAGATTGTCTTCTATTATCTCTTGAAATATCCAACAATCTTACAAAAAGAGCAACTACAAATAACCCAATACAAATAATAGTATGAGCACAAGATGCGATGTGATCCATTTCAAAAAGGGAGCCTATTATATACCCAGAGATGTGAGGGATGTTGGTGCAAAAAGTGAATTGAAAATTCATAAATATTATTTTATTGGTTTAACTATTATTTTATTATTTCCTTAGGAGGCCCATTTTAGACCTCAAAATTCCCATAATGTCTATTATCTCTAGAAATCTCCAGCAGTATGAGCACAAGATGATATGTGATCCATTTAAAAAAGGCTCCCTTGACCCCATTATATACCTAGAGATGTGAGGGAATTACTCTCACATATTGAATGTGGGATAATATAATTCTCCAAAATAACACCTCTTTATATAATAAATGGGAACACGAGTATACTATGCCATAATGAATATGTGATATAATGTGTTACTCTTTTACTTAAGATTGCATTCAACTTCCGACATAATACAAAGACATTATTACCTTCCAAGGAATATATTCCAACACTGCCCCTTAATAATAGTTGGGAGAAGAGCCCATCCTAACACTAAGGAAGGAATGAGTCATTACTACTCCCCCTTGATGACAACTTCCCTCATCCCAAGCAAAGAAAGAAGATAGACATACTTCGCTTATGTCAAGGATTTGGTGAAGATATCAACTGCCTTCTGATCGATAGGAAAATACTCTAGAGAAATAATATCATCGGTGACAAGACCTCGAATATAATGAGCATCAAGGTCGAGATGCTTTGTTTTGGAGTGATATACCAGATTTTAAGCAAGCTGAATTGCACCCTGATTGTGACATTTCAACATGGTGGACGATTTCAGAACCAGACCAAGCTCAGTAAGAATATGTCGTAACCAAACAGATTCTTTAGCTTATTTATACTCTGTTTCACATGAAGATAAAGAAAGAGTATTCCACTTCTTGCTGGACCAAGAGATCAGACCTGAACCAAGTTGAAATATGTAACCAGTAGTTGATCGTCGATCAGAACTGGCACCTGCCCAATCAGAATCTGTATAACCAGAGAGTAAAATTTTAGCACTGCTCGAATAAAATACACCATAATGCAATGTCCCCTGTAAATATTGCAGAATTTTCTTGGTTTCCTGCCAATGACTTTCACGAGGTTGCTGCATGAACCGAGAAATCATACTGACGAAAAAAGAGAGATCTGGTTTACT
Organism: Pinus albicaulis; assembly: GCA_034641835.2. Lineage (NCBI taxonomy): Eukaryota > Viridiplantae > Streptophyta > Pinopsida > Pinales > Pinaceae > Pinus > Pinus albicaulis. Next base: position 904,421,856 of record CM076573.1, on the reverse strand, counting down.
ATGAGTTAAATATTTTAAACTTCCAACGAGTCAGTGGAGTGATATACTCAATAGTTAAATTTACACCGGATTGAAATGGTGTAGAATCAGGTTTACAATTACTCATATGGAAACGAGCCAATAGATCTGTCGCATACTTAGGTTGAGAGAGAAAAATACCATCGGCCATATGCCATATCTGAAGACTCAAGAAATAGTGCAATGTACTGAGATATGTCATCTCAAACTTCTTCTGAAGAGCAATTTTCATATCTTGAATTAATACAAGCTGGCTGCGAGTGATAATTAGATCATCCACATATAAAACACTAATGAGGACATTATCACCAAAGTTCTTAACATACAGTTTTGGATCATATATGCAACGCTTAAAACCATTACTCAAGAAATATGCATCAATTTTATCATACCAAGCCCTAGAGGCTTGTTTGAGACCATATAAGGATTTTTGTAATTTGCATACTAAACTTGAGGATTCAACAGAAATAAAACTAGGACATTGTTGCATATAAATTTCTTCAGTAAGATCACCATTTAAAATTCACTTTTAACATCCATTTGATGAATTTCCCACTTAAAAGATGCAGCGAGTGATAAAATGATTCTTATTGTGTCCATTTTAGAAACATGAGCAAAAGTTTCATTATAATCAATACCTTCAAGTTGATTAAAGCCTTTGGCAACAAATATAGCTTTATACTTTTCGATCTATCCTTTTGCAGTGAACTTAGTTTTATAAACCCATTTACAACCAACTAAATTCTTTCCCAAAGGAAGAGGAACAAGAGACCAAGACTTGTTTCTCAAAAGAGATTCATATTCAATAGACAAAGCTTGTTCCCAATGAGGATTACCCTTAGCTTGAACATAAGTAGCAGGATCATCTATGGACAAAACTTTGGTCATAAGAGCAAATTTAGATCTAGTTCGACGAGTGTCAGAACCTCACTACCTGCATATTCAAGGGTTTTCTGAGCCCAAACAGGAAGAATAAAATGAACATGAGTCACTTCAAGAGCTTCATGAGTTTCAGGTGGAATACTTGAGGGAGAGAAAGAATCAAGATCAATAAGAGGCACAAAACTGGAAGAAGGAGTAACAGGAATAGGAGTAACAGGTGGTATTGGTAAATTCGGGGTAACATGAGTTTCTACAGACTTAGGTGGGGAAGAGACTTCATGAAATCGAAAATCCCTTATGATTATGACACTTTGATTAGAAGGATCAAACAACATGTAAGCCTTAGAATTCTCATCATAACCAATGTGTTGGGTGTGGAGCCTGATTATCTTGTTTATTTTGTATCACAACATTGGACGCCTGTACCTTAATGGGGCAGAAACGCCGCCCATAATTAAACGCTACCTGGGGGGTCCAGGGGGGGTTGCGACTTTATGGAGCCGCCCCCTGGTGGGGGGTTTTGGGGGTAGTGCCCTCGAAGCTAAAAACAATTGTAAAATTGCCTTGTAAAATTATAGTAATTTCTAGTCAATCTGGGCCGTGATGATCTGACGGTAGAAGTTATGTTTAGTTTATGGTTTTTTTCCCTAGAAGGAAACCCCTTGCTTGTATGAGGGCATGGTATTGCGGCTGTGTATCGTAGGTGTATTCTCAGAGCGAGAAACAGATAGGGAGATTGTGAGAGAGAACATAGGATATTACAACGGATCTGCTGTAGGTTGTGTCTCTTCATTTTGTTGGATAATAGAAAGGAAGGACTGGCTATTCGGGGTGGACGTAGCCCAAACTGGGTGAACCACGTATATCTGTGTCTCTCTGGTTTTATGTGTTTTGTGTGCTTGTGTTTTCCGCATATTTTATGTGTTACATTGCTCTGTAATATACAATTTTCTAACACAATGAAGATACACTTGTGAGATTTGGGTTCTAACTTTTTCCGTTTTTAATTAGGAATATGAGCCCAAGATTCACAACCAAACACCTTAAAATTACTAATACCCTGTTTACGTCCATTCCATTTTTCCTCAAGGGTAACATGCTTAACAACTTTAGTATGAACTCTATTTAAAATAAAATTAGCACAACAGATGGCTTCAACCCAAGATTTCTTATACAGTCCTTTAGAACAAAGCATACATCTAGCCATTTCAACTATAGTTCTGTTTTTCCTTTCACCAATACCATTTTGTTGAGATGTGTAAGGAACAATATTTTGATGTTGAATACCATGTTTAGATAAATATGCATCAAATTATTTCTTAACAAATCCCCCCCATTATTAGATCGTAAAGTTTTAATACTCTTACCCGATGCAGTTTCAACCATGGATTTAAATTCTTGAAATTTTACAAATATTTCACTTTTATTTTTCAAAAAATAAACCCAAGATTTTCTACTAAAGTCATCAATAAAGGTAGAAAATAAACTGCATGGGATATTGAAGGAACTTCAAGAGGACCACATATATCACTATGAATTAATTGCAAAGGTTCTTTAGCATGCCAGGATTTACCTTTGTCAAAAATTTCTCTATGATATTTACCAACAACACATCCTTCACAAACACCAGTACTATAAGAAATATTAGGCAAACCATGAACCATTTTAGTTAGTATTTTTCTTTTACCATAATTCAAGTGACCAAGTTTTTCAATGATTTAACTGATTAACTTGAATAGCCATTTGTATATTGAAATCTCTTTGCTGTTTAGTGTTCATTCTTGTAGGAAATATTTTGGCGATCTAGCTTGGATTTGAAGCTACGGCAAGAGCGATAGAAGGAGAATAGGAAGTGCTTGGACCCCAAGTAGGTTTCTTGAGCTATTCTGTGTGTCTATTTATTGTTAGGAAAAGTATCTACAAAGTCTTTAATCTATTGTTCTAAATTCATAGCATCACATTTAGGGAAGAATGTTTTATCCGTAATTCATAATTCCATTGGCGACTCCGCTGGGGAAGTAAACAACAATATTTATTAATGGATATAAGGGGGAGGTTGCAACCAGCGATTGATTTGATGTCACCAACTCCAGCATCATCCCATCCTCATCACAATGAACATCTCTCCAGAAGCATATCACTCAAATCAAATCCTCAATTGAAATTCCACTAGCATTTCTCTACTCAATTTCTTCCTTCTCAAGCACTAGGATCTGTGCTCAATTTATAGATGAGTCGAAGGTAGTTTCATAATAAATGACATTCTAATGATAGGAAAGACATGTTCCCAAGCTCAGAGATGTCAAATGGACTCATGGATTCGAATTTTGACACATATGCACTCTTCTAGAAGGCATTGGCCATGTGGAGATTTCAGAACAATGAGAATTTCGCTCCCAATTGACCAACGCATCCTTGAGTGTCGGGAAGTTATTTGAAAAGCACCCTTGAATGGAGGTAACTGCATATGAAACACACTTAGCCCCTTGAGAGACTACGTTGGTGAGCTCATAGGTGATATAACATATACTTCAAATCTTGGAAACCTTGCAATGGAAGTCTTGGATGATTTGTCTTTGTTCTTTGTCTAAGGGCATATAGAAAATGAAATGATAGGGGATGATAGACCCCATTCATTGGTTCTGGGGATGATTTCCAGTTTAACCAGGTCATTGGGAATGATGCCCAAATTGACCTATAACAGATTGCCCCCCTAAAGCATTGAGTCAGAATAATAATAACAATATTTTTTGAATGGAATACTTTACACTGTGATGGGCTGGAGCTGAAGCGGAGTGGCGACCTGCATCAATCTTACATTACATTACATCATGATATATCCTCTTGATCACGAATTGCTGAGGGAAGGCATTCCCATGCTCAACACATAAACTATCTAATAACATGTACATAGTGTAGAAAGTCATCTACATTGGAATGTTGCCCAATACAGACATGCCTATAGATATAGGCCCATGTTCGGATGACAATCTATATGTAAGGTCACTGTACAGATGATGTGTACAAAAATCCTGAATTCGCAGCTTGAATGGATGAAACTAGATCCAGCGTCTTCTTATCTCGTTCACTCAATCATTCGAGTACATGTATAGCCATGCGAATATATGATTTGTAGTCGAACATGGTAAGACATCGTTTGATTACCAGCTAATGATGTGAGATGTTAACAAACACAAGAGAACCACCATTAATGTTAATGGCCCTAAAGGTACCGCAATACATTTTATAAGGCGTGAATAGATGATTTGATGTCGAATGCCAAACAAAATATTTCGGTAAAAAGTCTGGAAGCGAGGATCTTGTCAATGCTGTAACAAGCCTCATGGTACTGGAATATGATGTTTCTAAGTGAAATTCCTAGACGATAATTTGCCGTCGATAGGAAGCCACTTTGTTGCGAAACGGGAGTTACTGATTTCAGAGACAAAGCATGAATTGATATAGTAATTTTAAGGGATGTTTGTCATTAGAATGAAGGTTTATGAGTATTTTAGAAGGATGAGTATTCACTGGATGACTTCTCTTGAACATATCGACGACACTGCGATGAGTTGGCAGCATTGACCCAAAACCGAAGTGAAGGTATGATGAACCATAGGTATGAATGAACTGTCTAAAAGATTACCCAACCCAAATAGTCACGGTGATGGAGTGAAGTGTCATGTTCAAGAACGACCTACTACTGTAAAAAGTTCTGTTCACTTTCCCAAATTTTCCCCGGTCATTTGTCGACTAGTACCTCTTTATTTTTTAAGAAGCTTGAGGAGGATAACATATGCTTGATCTATAATTCAACCCTTCGGGCGAATAATGTATCACTATTTAATAATTTAACGAGTCTAGCGATGAATGAAACTCAATTCTTGCCATGATCGACAAGCCCATCATTATTTGATGTTTTAACGAGCCTAACGACAGTGATAGCCCGATCCTTTTTCATATTTAGAGAGTTTGAAAAAGAGGACGAAAGAAAACTCCATAAGTACTTTTTCGTAAAGTTATCGCTCAGATCCGAAAAAGTATAAATTAATATCTGAGAGAACCTCTTAGCCATGTTCGACTAAGGCATTCATTTTTCGTAAATAATCTATCTCATTCCAAAAAAGGGTTAAACTTATACTAAGTAGATATCAATTCATTTACTTTTACGAGCTCAAAAAGACAAGTGATTGGAAATATTTTCACATTATCAAAGTCTAAAAAGAGCTAAAAGAAGACTCCAGGGGTTCTTTTTTCGCTGTAATCGAAGCTTGAAAAAGAGATAAAAGTGCACTTCAAGTTCTTTTTTCGTTTTTAACAAAGCTCGAAAAATCAGGATAAAAGTATGCTTTGTGTTCAAATAATTATTTAAATAAATATGCATGACTAATCTGTTCATTAGTTGTAAAACCTGTTCAGAACAACATCAAATGGATTAAAAATACCTATTTCATGATAAAAATAGATTAAAACCATATTCACAACAATAAATATGATTTTCAAATAATCAAATGACTAATAAAAAGAGTTTTACTATTCATTTTTACCATTTGAAAGTTACCATTTGCATTTTGGAGCTCTGAACTTGTTTTTGCCCCCAAAGTTCAACTGTTGATTGCATGCAATTAGTAAGAATGTTTTGAATGCCCCATGTAAGAGCACATGTTGAATGTCCCCTGCAAGAGAAGATGCCCCCCAAGATTCATTTCATTCACCTAAATAAACTACTGTTTACTAATAGCTAGATAGAATTAAGGTTCATTTACGAGATTAGATGGAAGACTCGTCGTAATTAGGAGAGGATCTGTTTCATTTTTTAATGAGCTTGACAGAGGAAAAGAACTATGCTCATGGCATGTTTCATTTTTTAACGAGGTTAACAAAGTAAAATAAGTATCCTCAAAGGAACTTGTTTCATTTTTTAACGAGGTTGACACAAGAAAAAAGAACTATCCTCATAGGCACTTGTTTCATTTTTTAACGAGGTTGACACAAGAAAAAAAGAACTATCCTCAAAGGCACTTGTTTCATTTTTAACAAGGTTGACACAAGAAAAAATAACTATCGTAAAAGGCACTTATTTCACTTTTTAACAAGGTTGACACAAGAAAAAGGAACTATCCTCAATAGGCACTTGTTTCATTTTTTAACGAGGTTGACACAAGAAAAAAGAACTGTCCTTAAAACCTGTTTCATTTTTTAACGAGGTTGAAACATTAAAAGAACTATCCTCATTGTGCAATTGGAATAGTGAGTGTGCGTTGGAAAAGCCTATAGTCTAACAGAGTCATCATTTAATGAGCTTGATGCGCACCACAAATGATAAGTTATAACATGCGTTGACGGGTCTTCTCCAGGGTTTTCATTGAATTTTGGAATTCTAGAGGGTAATTTCTGTGAAATCACTGGCCACCAAGGGGAATAACTGATGGGACCAGCTTGATATTACACCGAATATGTGAATAAAGGATCAAGCCATTCAGTACTCATAAGGGAGGAACCAGATAGGATTCTAGATGATGACATGGGTGAATTCAATGGACAGAACATCGAAGATGAAGCAACAATAGATGTTGCCATAGCTGAAATAAATGGTTCAGTCTGGGATGTTATCTCAGCCATGGTCAAATGACCCAATGTATACCCTATAGAATCTATGGGAAATCAAAGTGAAACATGATCAACAAAAGTAGAGGAAGGTGATTGAGGAAAAGACTCATACAGGTAAAGCTCCTACCAAAAATGAGTTGGAGTTAAAGGTGTCTCGTCTTGTGATGTTTCTTCAATCAAAACCAAACCAGGTGGAAGAAATTCGCCATCAGGCCCGAAATATATTTCAGGTGGTTGAATGCACGATATGGGAGAGTCAATGGCTACAATAGATTGTGGAGTGACCAATACAGGAACAAGTTCCGGTTGTTTGACTTCGGGATCGAGATTTTCTCCACTTAGGGCATATAGCAACTGAAATATAAGGGGATGATAGACCATATTTCATTGATCCTAGGGATGATGTTCAGTTTGACCAATAGCAACTACCTCCTAAAGAATGATGGGATTTGGATCAAATTCCAGTTGAACAACGTCGGGTTCGGGAGGTATGGTCTCATTGATTGGATGGATCGTGACCACGAGTAGCTGTGAGGACTCTGTCTCGACAAGAGTAGACGAACTAGGATTTGTAGGAACAAATTGTGCCAAATCTGATATATGTGAAGATGATGCTTCACCAGAGGTACTGATAGTACTGGTTTTGGTAGAGTGATGTTGTCTTCGCCGACCAGAAGTGATTTCCGGTGGTAAAGGTGGTTTCAATGCTAATATATGCAAACGACGCGGAAAGGGATTTTCTTCTTCCACGATGACTGATTTATTTTATGACCAAAAACAAATAAAAAAATAAAAGGGCAATACTAGGAAAAATGTTTAGCAAGAAACTGTGAACCGCAGAATACCTCCTGGCGAACCAAGAAGTATGGGCAGGCAATCTCCCTGAATGTTTTGTTCTGTGTATCACAATTTACAAGGCGGCCGACTTGGTTCACTATGGATGGATAGCAACCTAAATTTGTCCTCCCAAATATACTCGAAGGTACGTGGAGGTCCAAGTCCATATTAGCGCTGTCTAATGTGAAACCACACACTGAGAGCACCCCTTTATACTTTTCGTACTATAACACCGCCCTATATACCTGAAGGTACGTGGATGAGCTACGATATACTTACGTACGTGGAGTGAGGTATCACACTCGGAATGTATTGCAGACAATTAACGACAACTCCTATGTTTTATGACACCAGAACATGTCTCTAACCTAGACCTTCTAAATGTTATCGTTATGGTTCCAATGCTTTGTTAGGTAAATTGATGTAAATTTAAAGTTGATATTTTTTATCAGTTTTCCTTTCAAGGTTCACCACGTGATGCGATGGAAATTCCTAAAATTCAAACTAAAATGATAAGAAAACTTTTCAATTTTAGTTTCTTCAATGAAAATGCTAGCTACTTAAAAGGAAAGAGAAATCAGTTTTGAGAGCAAACAACAAAGAGCACAAACTAATATGTAGCTTTCCTAATTTGTTCCTATGCAAAACACGCAACTCACTATATGCAAATGCATGTTTTTCTTTTCAGTGCCCTTAATGTGAATGTAAAAAGGAAAATATATGCATCAAATCAACAAAACAAATGCTTTCTTCTTTGAGAAACATTGAATTTAACAACAATTTCTCTTTTAGGAAAAATGAAGAATGGAACTACAATTTTTCCTACAGGAAATGAATAATTTAACGACAATTTCCTTTAAGAAAACAAATGGATCTATTGCAAAAATAAAAATACTTTGTCAATGATAAACAAAAACACTTAAAGAGACATTGAACAAAATTACTTTTCAAAGGAGGAAGAATCAGGTAAAGTCACTGGTCTCTATGAGGCACCAGACATTTGAAAACACAGTAAACAAAAAGCTGAATAAAATTTCAATGCCAAATTCAAAGGGAATTTGGTTGGCTTAGGGGGCAACATAGTCTCTATGGGGAGAAAGTGCATTGCAAAGCACCCCTGAGCGGGAGACAGATCTCTGCAAAGCACCCTTGAGTGGGAGACAGTGCTCTTCAAAGCACCCCTGATTAACTTGAATAGCCATCTATATATTGCAATCTCTTTGCTGTTTAGTGTTCATTCTTGTAGGAAATATTTTGGTGATCTAGCTTGGATTTGAAGCTACAACAAGAGCGAAAGAAGGAGAATAGGAAGCGCTGGGACCCCAAGTAGGTTTCTTGCTCTATTATGTGTGTCTATTTACTATTAGGAAAAGTATCTGCAAAGTATTTAATCTATTGTTCTAAATGCATAACACCACATTTAGGGAAGAATGTTTTATCCGTAATTCGTAGTTCCGCATAACAAATTGGCGACTCCGCTGGGGAAGTAAGCAACAATATTTATTAATGGATAGAAGGGGGAGGTTACAACCAGTGATTTATTTGATGTCACCAAATCCAGCATCATCCCAGCCTCATCACAATGAACATATTTCCAGCAACATATCACTCAAATCAAATCCTTAATTGAAATTTCACCAACATTTCTCTACTCAATTTCTTCCTTCTCAAGCACTAGGATCTGTGCTCAATTTATAGATGAGCTGAAGGTAGTTTCACAATAAATGACTTTATAATAATAGACAAGACATGTTCCCAAGCTCATAGATGTCAAATGGACACATGGATTCAAAGTTTGACACATATGCACTCTTTTAGAAGGCACTGGCTATGTGGAGATTCCGGAACAATGAGAATTTTGCTCCCAATTGACCAACGCACCCTTGAGTGTCGGCAAGTGATTTGCAGAGAACCCTTGAATGGAGGTAACTGCATATGCAACACACTTAGCTCCTTGAGAGATTGCGTTGGTGAGCTCATAGGTGATATAACATATATTTCAAATCTTGGAAACCTTGCAATGGAAGTCATGGATGATTTGTCTTTGTTCTTTGTCTTAGGGAATATAACAATTGAAATGATAGGGGATGATAGACCCTATTCATTGGTTCTGGGGATTATGTCTAGTTTAATTAGGTCATTGGGAATGATGCCCAAATTGACCTATAACAGTAAAAAAACTAGAAGAAAAACAGATTGTGTCCGTGACATAGGCAGACATATAAACGGGGGGTATTTCTCTAGATGAATCATTTATTTTATTCCTTTATTCTGTGATGTGTTTGGCTGAACTTTCAGATAGGATATTTTCCCAATTCAGAATTGAGGAATTGAAGATTGTGTCAATCAATGGAATCCAGTCTACTAAAAACCTAGTGGTATTAGGTTTGGAAAACAATCTACACAACATACCGACAGCATAACAATAGGGGGAAGGAATTTGGGCAATTGGGTTCATACCGAGTTTATCTCGTTTCAACTTTCCCTAGTCTTCCTTCCATTCTTTGATAACTTTCACGAGGTTTGGATGCTCTGCTCTAAAGCTTTCTAGAAAAGCTTTGTCATATTTTTGATGCGGGGAGGGTAGATGATACATTGCCTGTAAATCTTCTGCCTTGAAAGACCCTATGTTTTTTCCCTTCAAATATTTGAATTTTCTGTCAAATGAACATGCAACCTCGAAGTAAGTCACGTCTGAAGTAGATGTCGTGCCTGTTGTAGCGATTTTGGTTATTACCCTTGGATTTTCGTTTTCGAAAAGCTTATACATTGCTTCCCATGATGAACTTCCACAATCCTTGTTGCAGGTGGTATCTGAAAATAAGGGAGACATGTCTGAGTCTTCACTGGGCCAGCGCTTGAGAAATATCTTTGCCCTTTTTGCTCATTTCAATCTTCCTTACTTCGTTAAATGGTTTCCTGATTTCAAGTAAATAGGGAGAGCATTAAAAGTATAGAGAATAGAGAGTCAAATATGTTGTTTATATAAAACATGCATGAATAGATATGAATGTATCAAATATGATATTTAATCATCGATAATTATTTCAAAATCAAATCTCTTACACCTTCACACGAAATATCTATCAATCAGCTTTAAGCAGTTGGATCTCGAATTTTGGTTTGATATGACATAAGTCATTTCACATGCTTGAGTAATTAAATGTCGTTAATTCTCATATCACCATCTATAACTTTTATCGTTTGTGATGTTTTCCCATAAATGCCGCGAAATGCGATCTGCGCAAGTTGCACATCGCAACTCTTATGCGATAATGATTTTTTTTTTGGTTAAGTCATGCGAAATGTGAATTGCGCATTCAAAAAGTCAAACGATTGTGCTTAATAGGACTTTAGAGATTCATATTTATTTCTTTGTTGGCTCATCGGGTCCGCGCAATCACACCTATATCAAATTGCTTTATAAGTTGATTGTTTTAAATGAGGTGTGATGCGATAAATAAAGTATAACGATAATTGAAGTTTTTTGCAAGTTTTAAAACATAATTTGGTAAAAGGTTTAACGCATTTCGCAGCTCGCGTGACTTAGAGGATTGCAAGTCTTTTAGGTTGTAAGCTATGCGGTTTGCGATGCGCTAAAGGAATAAAGCGGAAAACTCAAAAGAAAACTTTTATTTCCTAAAGTTTTTTGTTTTTAAAGCTAAAAATAAATTTCCTATTTATTTCTAAAGGGTCCCCATTTATTAAAATAAATGGGGGGTGTTGTATAACACAACAATTGGCGATTCCCTTGGGAGAACCAACTATTTCTAACTATATTTTTGAAATTTCTAAAAAAATTTTGAAAATAAAAATAGTTGCAGGAATGAATTTCAAACAAATAATATCTCACTAAGCAATGAAATTTCTCTTATTTACAATTCATAAGAATCCATCTTTTAAAGATATAAGTATGAAAATATATATTAGTCTTTACTCAGTTCAAAGAGATAAAGCAGGTGGCTCTTACAGATCAGCTTTATAAAAATTTACTCTTTTATTACAGGTAGAGCCTATGTTCCAACAAGAGATTTAAGATTTTGGCAGGGTTACCTTTTACCCAACATTGATTCATTGTCCCATCCAGTGTTTCCTATAATTTCAAAAATAAACTCTAATTTTTTTTTGGAAGCTTTTCTTTTTTGCATAATATTTTTTATTTACTTAAAAGCCATTGCCTTGGCTCGGTAACCAAATGATGACAATGCCATTCACTAATTGTAATTAAACTGATCAAGCTGGTTCTTGATGAGACCCCTTGTCCTCCTGATATAGTCTCAAGTCATTACCCTGTTTTGGTAGGCAGTATTGGTAATGTCATTTTAAATATTGCCTATGAACATGGTAAGAAAGCTCATGATGAGACTTATTATCTTTTAAGTTTTTCTAGTTATAATATTTTTTGAATTTCTTTCAAAATTTTAAAAGTTTTCCCGGATGGGGTGAGTCATTGGTCCTTTTGAGGATTCTGGATGATAATGTTGAGTTTTAGATTGATTTTTTGTAAAAGAGTCTTCACTATGTTAAATATTCTTTTCTTGACTGATAACAGAGTAATCATGCTATATAAGGATGAGAGTTCATCAGAGAATAAATAATTTCAGTGAAATTACATCTTTCTGTCAAAATAAAATCTATTTGTCTTTCAAATCTTTCGATTGTTTCCTTAACACTTCTTATTTCTATAAGCGATAAATAAAAAAGGATCATATGAGATTTTATTTTGAAAAGCCAAAAATTTATACTAAGCAACTTTTACTTTTTCTAAGGAAAAGAAAAAGACACTAGTATACAAGGAATAGAAGGGGTTACCTCCTATGAAAATTATTTTTTCAAAATCTTCCCATTAACAAGAAAAGAATCCTTTTTTCCTGATAGATCTTGCAATAATAATGTTGATGGGCCTATTTCTTCAATTATTTGAAATGGACCTAGCCAGATTTTTTGAAACTTCGCGTGTTTAACTTTTTCTTCATGCGCTTTGTCCCATTTCAATATCAGATCACTAATTTGAAATTTTTTTGGAGTAACAGAAGTTGATTCAAATGAGGCTTTTACTATCTATTGATGATGTGCATGAGTTAATTTAGCTTTTTCTCTTTCTTCCTCTAACTTAAGAATTTGAAATTGTCTAAGTTGTCAAGAAGAAGTAGGAGCTTCATCAGTAAATTGTACTAAGTAAAGAGAGGGAATAACTACGTTGGTAGGAAGTACAACTTCTTTTCCATAAACAATATTGAATGGAGAAGTGCCAATAGAAGCTTTCTAAGTTATTCAATCTGTCAAAAGAGAAAATATTAATGACTTGTGCCAATTTCGTTGGTTTTGATCAACAATTCTTTTGATTAATCTAATCAAATTCTTGTTTGCAGATTCTGCCAAACCATTTCCTTGCGGGTAATAATTTTCAGAATACTTAAGTTTAACACCTCTTTTAATTGCAAATTCCATCATAGCAGTTCCCGATAATTAAGATGCATTATCAAACATTAAAGCAGTAGGCAAGCCATACCTAGTTATGATATTTTGGTCGATGAAATCAATGATATTCTCAGAGTTGGCTACCTTTAATGGAATTTATTCCACCCATTTAGTAAAGTAATCTATAGATGTGAGAATATAGATATGTTGTTTGGAAGAGTTAGGAACAATCTCACCAATTATATCTAATCCCCATTGTTCAAATGGTTGTTCGATATTGACTGGCTGTAATGGGAAGGTTGGCTTCCTTTGTCTTCCAGATGCACTTTCACACACTTTGCATTTTCTTGCATATTCATGAGCATCTTTGAAAAGTGTAGGCCAATAGTAACTTGCATGCATGATTTTGGGTGTTGTTTTATTTCCTCCAAAATGTCCTCCAGCTGGTCCATCATGGAGTTCCTGCAAGACTTTCTCTGCTTCATATTTTTCTAAACATCTTAGTAGTACAAAATCAAAATTGCTCCTAAATAACACATCGTTGATTAATTCATATTGCTTGGACTTTAATATTTAAGCTCATTTTGTTTTGTAACTGAGTTGATTCAGAGCATATCCATTATTTAAGTTGAATATAAGATCAACATATTGAGACTGTTCATCGTTGAGGCTTACCTCTGATATTTGCACATTGTTACCTGAATCTTCCTATGATGATAGATGGGATGCTCCTGTAAGAATTCTGCAAAAACTTTGAACTCTAACAATTTTAGAGGGTCTAATTTCTACATCATATTCTTGTAAAGCGGTAACCCAGTTAGCCCTTTTCTCTCCTAATTCTCTTTGCATTAAGAGTTGTCTCACAGTAGAGAATGGAACTATGATTTTGGTATGAGTTTTTAGGAGAAATGGCCTAAAATTATTTATAACCTTAAAGACAACAAATGCTTGTTTTTCAACAGATGTGTAATTTAGTTCTGCACCTTGTAAGTTGTAATTGAAAAATGATATTGGTGCTTCAATTTGTTGGTCATTAAGCTGTGTTAAAACAATAATGTATGATGTATCTGATGAAAAAGTGTATAATGTAAAAGGATTAAGAAAATTGGGGGTTGTCAGGAATGGAGCATCGACAATTGATTGTTTAATAAAATCAAATGCTTTTCTTTCATTATGCCCCCATTTAAAGACATAATTTTTCTTAATCATTTTCTGTAATGATAAAACTATTTGCGAAAAGTCAGGGACAGACCTTTTAACAAAATTAATTTGCCCAAGAAATGAATGCATAGATTTCTTGTTATGAGGGAAATGAATTCTTTTAATTTCATCAATTCTTTTACGATCAATATAGATACCTCTTTTTGACACAATGAATCCTAAACATTTTCCTTCATCTAATGAAAAAAATGATTTTTTTGGATTCAATGAGATGCCATACCTTTTACATCGCTCAAAGACTTGTTTTAGGTCATTCACATGATTGGTTACTTGTTTAGAAAATACTGTAATGTGATTTAAATAAATAACCACTGTTTTATTTATGAGTCCCCTAAAAGTTGTGTCCATAACTCTCTAAAAATTTGCAGCTTCCTTAATTAACCCAAATGGCATCTTTTGATAGGCATAAGTTACCCACTTAGTTCTGAACGTAGTTTTCAATCTGTCATCTAGATGTATGAGAATTTGGTTATATCCCAAGAATCCATCTAGAAAGGACATAAGTTCAAAACCAGCTACTGTCTGCAGTACTTGTTCCATGGTTGGTAATGGAAAGTTGTCGTTCTAACAAGCTTTGTTTAAATTCCTAAGATCAATGCAAATTCTAATATCACCATTCTTCTTCCTGACAGGTACCAAATGTGATACCCATTTAGAATGCTTGATTGGAAAGATGATTCTTGCCCTGAGGATTTTGTTCGATTTTTTATTTATTTGATTTTCTAGATTTGGATGAATCTTCCTTAATTTCTATTGTATAGGATTTTCATCTGAGATCATAGGAATTGTGTGTTGAATCAAAAAAGTGTCATATGTTTTAAGATCAATATAATCCCAAGAAAGGAAAATTTTGTACATTCTAAACAATCTAATAAATGATCATCTTTCTTCAGAAGATAGACCAAGACCTAAATTGACATTTTCAGGTTTTTCATCAGTTCCTAGATTTACTAACTCAAATATTAAGGTAGAGCTTTGTGTTTTTGAGTTACTCACTCTTTTAAACCTGTCTTTCAGATCGTATAGGTCTTCTAACTTGACAATAGATTTAGGAATAAGATTTTCATCTTGTTCTTTCTTAATCTAAATGTCATGTTCATTTTCATCCAAAATTTGACTATCATAAGATCCTTCAGATGTTAAGAAATCTATGATATCTGAATCATTATTGAAAACTATTCAATTGGTAATATTATCAGGAATAGTTGGTCTAAAAATCAATTCAATAGAAAATCTATCAGGACTAAATTCTTGGGATGGGATTAACTTTGACGCTACATTAGCCAGCAGATTTGCACTAGCATTCTGCATTCTAGGTACAGAAGAAATGTTGAAGGCTAAGAAATG
Source organism: Pinus albicaulis (assembly GCA_034641835.2). Taxonomy (NCBI): domain Eukaryota; kingdom Viridiplantae; phylum Streptophyta; class Pinopsida; order Pinales; family Pinaceae; genus Pinus; species Pinus albicaulis. The sequence continues at coordinate 904,406,520 of CM076573.1, read as the reverse complement.
GGTGGTTAATTCTTGGACTAATGATTGGAAATGCTTTAAGTGTCCAGAATTACAATGAATGGTATCTCTTACCTGTCTAACTATGATTTCTGAATCTCCTAGAACTTTCAAATAATTGATATTAAGATCAATGAATTTGTACAAACCTTGAATTAATGCTTTGTATTCAACTATATTATTTGTACATTTGAATTCTAGTATGTAGGCTAACATGGCATTTTCTCCTTTTGGGTTTATTAAAATACATCCAACACCTGCACCATCTTCAGATTTAGAACCGTCAAAATAAAGAGTCCAAAACAAAGAATTAACTAATTTTCTATCTACAAAATTTATACATTTGGAATTGTCTAGCTGGGAAAAATTTTCAATCTAAGAAACCACTGCATTATCAAAGAAAGGTGATGGTTGAGCATTGAAATTTCCCAAAAATGACCCTACTGAGTAGTTTCCAATAATGTTGTTATTGAATGCTACTGGCTCATTTACTCCTTCAAGATCAGTGATTGTATGCTTCATGAACCTTTCACGATCTCCCTGAATTTGATTTGGCTTTCCATTATATGGTAACGACATATGCGACCAGTTTGTTGCAAAATAACCATGAAGTTTTTCAGACCAGTCTCGGCTTAAAACTAAGCCGTAAAATTCAGGAATATCAGCCACCAATATATCAATTATTTGAGTAACTTTGGGATTTGATGACAATCTGATGGAAACATAATTTATTTCTCCTACCTACTCTACTCTGGTTCTATCAAGTTGTTCTATATGAACAGGGGAACTCCGAGGAGTTATGTTAAATTTAGCACAAATTGATTTTGGTATTATATTAGAGGAATCCCCTAATTCTATTAAATAATTATGAACGTTTTTGTTGTAGATCTCATAGGTTAAGAGAAATGGAGGAGTATGAGGGATGGATTGATCACCTATCATAATCAAGTCTGTAGTATCTATTTTCATTGAAGGAGAAGGTGGCTTACCCATTTCATTAGCAGCTTGTACTATTACTGGAGCAAGTAAGTTTGAAGCAAGAATCACATTTAAGTCTCTAAGTAATATTTTCTGTTGTTGCTTCAATTTGGTAAGCTCGTGAATTGAAATGTTGGTGCTGGTTTTCTTCATATATTCAACTACATTATACTAAATAGTGTCTAAGACTACCATTTCTTTAGATGTAGGTGGAGTATTTGAAGTAACGGGGCTTGTTTGTGTAGCCTTTGAATTAGACTTTTTGCTTACCAATCTATCTTTAGTAGGAGTTGAAATTTTTTGCTGTTAATTTGGCTGCGTTGCTTCAATAGTCTTTTTTCTCCTTGTGCTCATAGGTAAAGCTTCATGTTGTTCTTCATTTGGTAGGATGAAATCCCACATTCCATTTAGTTCAAGTTCTTCTTCTTCGTCATCTTCTTCTTCCTATGTTTTCTCTTCCTCTTCTTATTGATTAGATTCAACATTACATATGATATTTGGATGTTGAGTATTAGAAGATTGTCCTTTCTTAAAGTTTCTGAAAGTCTTTTTTGAGCTAGCATTTTCAGCGACTTGTTTCTTAATATCTTCCATCTCGTTTTTTATAGTCTTCAAAATTTTTTGAAGACCTTCTATGCCAAAAGGATCTTTTGGCATCTTCTTTTTAGAATCATCTTTTAAATATACCTTCTTTGATTTTCGATCTTCTTGAGAATTATTTTTCTCAAGAGCGGTTATGCGTTTCTCTACAGATAGAGATTCTTTCATGTTTTCCACAAGTGTTTCCAGTTTTTCTCTATCAACAAAAATAGCTATATTAGATGGAAGAGATGAAATATAACACTCAATTTGAACTTCTGCACCAGGAACTGTTGTAGTAGGAATTTTATTGAGTAATTTATTGAATATTGAATTGAAATATTTTATCTTCTCACATGATTTAGCTTTTAGATTTGACAAATCATTGATGAGCGTAGCAGTGGTCCTGTCATCCCCAAACTTAGCTAGAAATTGTTCTTCGAACATATTCCAGCTAGTTATAGAGCGGGAAGGCAGTGAAAAATACTAGGATCCTATGGATCCTTTTAGAGTATATGGAAATAATCTTACAACACAATCCTCTTCAGCTAATCCATTTAGATTGATGGCTAACATAAAATTGTGAATGTGTTCTTCTACCGGAAGACCATCATCAGGATTAAATTTAGGTAGCCATCTTTCAGGATTTTTTGGAAGAGCATGAAGAGGTGTGGGCATGTTTATAGCCCCTGGATTGCTCCATGGGTTTACATTTGGTGGAGGTACTTGGCCTGCCATTGGATTTTGAATATGTTGGATGAGTGGAGTTTGAGTTGAAGAAGAGGCAGGCTGAGTGTTGAGACTAGTTGAAGGGATAGTAGTTTGAGTACTAAAACTAGTCAAAGTAACAATGATTGTTGGAAGGGAAGTTGTGGAAGTGAGCGGAGGTAATGGAGGTGAATGGGATAAGATCTCGTTGGTGTTTGAATCTGATTGGGTCCTCTTTAGTCTCTTTCGAGTACTATCGATGGGAAATTCAAAAGGAAGAATTCTCGTCTTTTGACTTTTTGATCGAGTTAATATTCTTCGAGATTGTAAAGAAGACGAAATACTGATATATAATATTTGAGAAGATTTAGGCTTTTAAGCAGAAATATATACTCTCTCTAACTTATCTATCAAATACTGAACTTCTGGGGAAGATTGATGGGAATCAGAAGATAGTATGGGTTGAGTATCACTAGGAGACTTAGGAGAAGGATGATCAACTTCAGATTTTAAAGATGAGGATCTAGATAATTTTATGGAATTTGATGGGGATATAGAGGGAGAGAGACTCTTCGATTGACCTTTAGATTTATCAGATAATTTTTCCATTCACAGTGCCCTCCTTCTAGCGCCATAATGTTGAGGTCTCATAATTTTTCTACTGAAACATGGGGGGAAAACCACTCGGTCCAGACCTTAAAGCAATTCCTTTTCCGTTTGGTGTAGTGGCTCCGACTGGGGATAATGGGATCAATTTCCTAATAAGGATGATTTTGAGGGTGTCGTTATTATATGAAATGCAAATTTAATCTATCTTATGCATCTATCTAAACTAATTATTCTACTATATGCCCAGGGTGTTTCTTCCTTTATGCGATCTAAAAAGATATCCTTCAACTGTTAGTAATATAGATCATTTAAAAATTGAAAGAGATGAAAATTATGTAAGATGATTCTTCTAACAAATTAGTTTGACTAGAAGAATTGTGAAAAATATTTCGCATTAATATGTGTGATTATGTATTCAATAAGAAATCATAGATAAATATTAGAACAGAAGTGCATGTAACATTCATCTATAATAACATTTCAAATATATAATGCAATAAAAAGATGACTGTCAATCTATAAAGTAAGACTTAATACAAGTGAATAAAAGTACCATATGTACGAATTTCTACTCATGTAAACTGATAGTAATTGATATGCTCCTTCTCAATTTCAGAAATTTAAAGAGAACAATAGTGCAACATCAGTTAAACAACGTTAATTGCCAAAAGATAACAGATGTGTTCCATTAATTCATCAAAGCATTCACAAACCTACAGTAGTGCATTCTTTGCAAATGTTTTTAACAAATTTCTAGACCATTCTCTAAATGCATGAGAGGGGTTTAAATACTAAACTAACTATGTTCTAAAATAAATTATTACAAAAATATAGAGGAGGTTTCAAACAACCATCCTCGTAAGACTAACTTAAGCTACAATCTAGGAAAATAAAATAACAATTTTGATTTATGAATTCCGCCCTTTCTTCTGGATTTGGTCATGAAGTTGACAAATATCTATCATAGGCTTGAGCTGAGCTGGCTACGAAATTCTCGATCTAACCTGTCCCTTGAATACTGTGTTTGAAAGTCCTGGCTACGATCTTCTCGTTGAATTTGTTAAGGACTGGAGAATCTGATATTGATGATAGGGTTTGATCAAAAAATTCCAATAATTTTCTTGATCGAACTTATTTACCTTTTTAATTACTTCATCCTACATTTCCGCCTTTTGTATCCACTGTGTTTCTAGCTTTTTTACTTCTAAGAACACTTTAGATGTGTACTCTTTGATAAGTTCTGCTTTGACCAGTTGCTCACATACAGATTCAATAATTTCCTTTGATAATTTTGATGTTTTCTCTGCCTTCTTGATTTGTGCTTCCCAATCTTTCAATAGGATCTCCTTATGAAACTTATCTACCTGAGGTAGATCAACTTCCTTTCCTAAGTCTGATACTTGCCATTTAATGTGTTCGTTGGTTTTCTTCTAGAGCCTTTCACATTCAATTTTCTGGATAGCTACTTGTTGGATCAATATTTTATTTGAATCACAATAAGAGTTAATAATAGAAGGTTGATGGAAAAATAATTCCTGTTGTTTCTTTAACTTAGCAATTATATCCAATGCTTCTTTTATAAATTTCTCTAGTTGTAGTTGGCTCTGTAACCTGGTCATTGCTGCTTCCAGCCGTGCTTGTTTCTCATTGATTTCTGCTTGATGCTGCAATTTAAGACTCTCAAAATATTTTTTAAATTGGGCTATATTTGCTTTCATTTTCTCACTGGAGTTGGATTTTTCTTTATCTAACAAGCTCTCTAGTTCTTGTATTCTGGCTTTCTTTTGCTCAACAACACTCTAACTTTATTATATTTATCAACAGTAGCAGTATCATATGCCCCTGCATACTGTGATAATTTAGTCAAATGTTCCGTAGGATCATCTAAGGAAGCCTTCCACAAAATGTCAACAGATTCATTTGTGAGGTTTGAGACTGTTTCATCAGTTCTTTTCCTTTTATTTCTCTTGACTACAACTTTATAACTAGGACTATATAAGATGTCCAATGAAGGAATTTCTTCAACTTGTAAAACTATTTGTTCTATAGGGTAGGCCGGTATGATCTCTCGATCATGAGTTTCTGGAACTTGTTATAGTGGATTAATAGTTTCCACTATCTTCTGGGAATGTTCAGGTGTCTGAAAACTAGTAACTTGATCAATATTGGGACTGATTTTAGGAGTTTTTATTGCTTCAGAAAACTCATCCCATTCACTACTCAAATTCTTTGTTTGTGACTTTTCAGATTGATCTAGTGTGTCATGATTGTGCTAAACTTCTTGATAAGTTGACTTTGTTCCATTACTTTCTTTTCGCTTCTGCATCTCTATCTCTTGGATTACCTGATTAATTATCTTTTCTAGGCTATCCTTTTTGGATTCAGATTCATTTTCAGAGTGATCTAAATTGTGAGATTAATGCTCTGATTGACCCGATTCATCTTTAGACATGTCTTTTGCTTCATTATCGAAGTTGATACTTGGAGTAGGTATGTTGACATCTTCAATAGTTAACAAGTTGAGAGGAAATCTCTCTAGTCTCTTATTTCTATATATTTGGAAGCCTTCCAAATCATCTTGGTTAAGTTGACTGGCTACAAACTTGATTATATCTGAAAAATTTTCCACACCTTGGAAGAGATCATAAAATCCATCTATTTCCTTTACAAAAGGCTTCATTTTGAGCTCTGTAGTGTAATTTTTAATTACATCAATTGGATCATACAACCTCTTTGTAATTACTGCCAAATTCAATAGATTAATCTTAGAAACCTCCATGTAGGTATGGCCAATATCAAAAAGTGAAAAATTGCTGCACTGTATAGGGAAATTATGCCAAACGACCTTCTTAGCATCTTTCAACTGTTTAGTAATACCATTAACAAGCTGGTAGGCTATTTGTCTTGCAAACAAATTAGCAGGAACATAATATGGTAGGACATGGGGAGAAGCATAACTCTTGAATACTCTGACATATGTAAAATTCTCCTTTGCAAGCCACCTAGCCACAGAAAGAATATCTGCATTAGCCTCTTCGGAAAACCAAGGGGTCTTCTTATTGAATACCATCTGGTGCATAGGAAAAATGAATCCACGAAATTTTTTATAAAAATGTAGGTGGAAGTCTGAATCCCAAAGGGCTTTATGGTAGATGTGGATTGGGGTCGGGTCTTGGGTAGTCCATTTTTATCCCATGGTAGGAAAACTAGAAGAAAAACAGATTGCGTCCATGACATAGGTAGACATATAAAAGGGAGGTATTTCTCTAGATGAAACATTCCTTTTATTCCTATATTCTGTGATGTGTTTGGCTAAACTGTCAGATAGGATATTTTCACAATTCAGAATTGAGGAATTGACTATTGCACCAATAAATGGAACCGAGTCGACTGAAAACCTAGTGGTATCAGGTTTTGAAAACAATCTACACAACATAACGACACCATAAAAATAGGGGGAAGGAATTTGGGCAATTGGGTACGTACCGAGTTTATCTCGCTTCAAATTTCCCTGTTATTCCTTCCATTCTTTGATAACTTTCACGATGTTTGGATGCTCTGCTCTAAAGCTTTGCAGAAAAGCTTTGTCATATTTCCGATGTGGGGAGGGTAGATGGTACATTGCTTGTAAATATTCTACCCTGAAAGACCCTATGTTTTCTCCCTTCGAATCTTTGAAATTTCTGTCATCTATGCTTAAGTGGTCAATTACCCACTTAACCATGTCTGTGTAATGGAGAATTTTTGGTCTTGCGGCTACCTTGTGGACGAATGAACATGCAGTATTGAAGTAAGTCGTGCCTGTTGTAGAGATTTTTGTTATTACCCTTACTTTTCGATCTGTCCTTCTGCAGTGAACTTAGTTTTATAAACCCATTTACAACCAACTAAATTATTTCCCAAAGGAAGAGGAAAAAGAGACCAAGACTTGTTTCTCAAAAGAGATTCATATTCAACAAGCATAGCTTGTTCCCAATGAGGATTACCCTTAGCTTGAACATAAGTAGCAGGATCATGTGTGGCCAAAACTTTGGTCATAAGAGCAAAGTTAGATCTAGTTCGACGAGTGTCAGAAGGATTTCCGACCTCACTACTTTTAGATTCAAGGGTTTTCTGAGCCCAAACAGGAAGAATAAAATGAACATGAGTCACTTCAGGAGCTTCATGAGTTTCAGGTGGAATCCTTGAGGGAGAGAAATAATCAACATCAATAAGAGGCACAAAACTGGAAGAAGGAGTAATAGGAATAGGAGTAACAGGTGGTATTGGTAAATTCAGGGTAACATGAGTTTCTACAAACTTAGGCGGGGAAGAGACTTCATGAAATTGAACATCCCTTCTGATTATGACACTTTGATTAGAAGGATCAAACAACATATAAGTCTTAGAATTCTCATCATAACCAATGTGTTGGGTGTGGAGCCTGATTATCTTGTTTATTTTGTATCACAACATTGGACCCCTGTACCTTAATGGGGCAGCAACGCCGCCCATAATTAAACGCTGCCTGGGGGGTCTAGGGGGGGGGGGGTGCGGCTGTGAATTTATGGAGCCCCCCCTTGGTGGGGGCCTTGGTGGGGGGTTTCGGGGGTAGCGCCCCTGAAGCTAAAAACAAATGTGAAATTTCCTTGTAAAAGTATAGTAATTTCTAGTCAATTTGGGCCGTTCATTAGGTGGATGATCTGACAGTAGAAGTTATGTTTAGTTTATGGTTTTTTGCCCTAGAAGGCAACCCCTTTCTTGTATGAGGGCATGGTATTGCAGCTGTGTATTGTAGGTGTATTCTCAGAGCGAGAAATAGATAGGGAGATTGTGAGAGAGAACAGAGGATATTACAGCGGATCTGCTGTAGGTTGTGTCTCTTCATTTTGCTAGATAATAGAAAGGAAGGACTGGTTTTTCAAGGTGGACGTAGCCCAAACTGGGTGAACCACGTATATTTGCGTCTCTCTAGTTTTATGTGTTTTGTGTGCTTTTTTTCCGTATATTTTATGTGTTGCATTGCTCTGTAATATATAATTTTCTAACACAATGAAGATACACTTGTGAGATTTGGGTTCTAACTTTTTCTATTTTTAATTAGGAATATGAGCCCAACATTCACAACCAAACACCTTAAAATTAATAATACCCAGTTTACGTCCATTCCATTTTTCCTCAAGGGTAACATGCTTAATAGGTTTAGTATGAACTCAATTTAAAATAAAATTAGCACAACAAATGGCTTCAACCCAAAATTTTGTATGCAGTCCTTTAGAATAAACCATACATCTAGCCATTTCAACTATAGTTCTGTGTAAGGAAAGGAACAATATTTTGATGTTGAATACCATGTTTAGATAAATATGCATCAAATTATTTCTTAACAAATCCCCCCCCACATTATCAGATCGCAAAGTTTTAATACTCTTACCGATGCAGTTTCAACCATGGATTTAAATTCTTGAAATTTTACAAATATTTCACTTTTATTTTTCAAAAAATAAACCCAAGATTTTCTACTAAAGTCATCAATAAAGGTGAGAAAATAAACTGCATGGGATATTGAAGGAACTTCAAGAGGACCACACATAACACTATGAATTAATTGCAAAGTTTCTTTAGCACGCCAGGATTTACCTTTGTCAAACATTTCTCTATGATATTTACCAAGAACACATCCTTCACAAACACCAGTAGTAGGAAGAAATATTAGGCAAACCATGAACCATTTTAGTTAGTATTTTTATTTTACAATAATTCAAGTGACCCAATATTTCATGCCATAATTTACTTAGTTCATCACCATGAGCAACATAGGAATAAAAAGGTTGTCTCTTAGTTGAATTAAAACTTGCAAATTTATATAAACTAGCTGTATGATCAACATGGCCATAAGAAACTACTTTGTAATTTTTGTTGATATCTTTAAGAACATATTTATCGGGCCAAGCTTCTAATTTAAAACCTTTCTAACATGCATGATAAATAGAAAGTAATTTGATGGGCATGTTTTGAACATGAAAAACATCTTCAAATTGACCATTAGCAACATTAATATTACCAGAACCAATTACGAAAAGTTGTTTACCATCACCAATATAAACTTTCTGAGATGAGTTCTTATTAGTGTAATGTCCCATAATAATTATAAAATATAAATAATATATAAATAACATAATATAATTTAATAAATAAGTAAATAAATAAATAGTCAAGAGAATAATAAATAAATAATAAATAAAACATTAAACAATAACTAGAGTTCTAAATAAAATAGTAAATAATAAAATGGAATCCTAAAACAATAAACAAAAAGTAAAGTTAAAGAAAGAATTAATTAACAAAAGTAAATAAATTAACAAAGAGTTAAACTAAGAAACTAATAGAAAGAAAGTTAAACTAAGAGAACACTAAATTAAGCAAAGCTAACAAAAATTAAGAGAATACTAAATTAAGTAAAACTTAAGTTGCATGTTGACACAATGAATGTGTGCATGTGGTTCCCATTCCATTGTTTGGTCTATTTAATAGACATTGAGGAAGATTCAAAGATCATTCATTCTTTCATCTATTCTCTGGAGAGAAAGGTATTGTGAGGCAAAGGATACCCTGGCAGTAGTACGTTGATTGAGGGCTCGGGGGTGGCCAGCTATGGAAAGATTACATACAGCTGAGCCTATGGTTGGGTGGAGAGTTGTCCCCCAAAAATGTTTAAATAATCATCATGGAATTTTCGGAAACATGAGCAAGACGACTTACCTGTAATGGCGATTTTCCTTACTTGAGACTCCAAGGTTGAACACTATCTGAATCTTGTTGACCGCAACAAAGTTTTGGGGACAACTCTCCACCCAACCGTAGGCTCAGCTGTATGTAATCTTTCCACAGTTGGCCACCCCCGAGCCCTCAATCAACGTACTACTGCCAGGGTATCCTTTGCCTCACAATACCTTTTTCTCCAGAGAATAGATGAAAGAATGAATGATCTTTGAATTTTCCTCAATGTCTATTAAATAGACCAAACAATGGAATGGGAACCACATGCACACATTCACTATGTCAACATGCAACTTAAATTTTACTTAATTTAGTGTTCTCTTACTTTTTGTTAGCTTTAATTAATTTAGTGTTCTCTTAGTTTAACTTTCTTTCTATTAGTTTCTTAGTTTAACTCTTTGTTAATTTATTTACTTTTGTTAATTAATTCTTTCTTTAACTTTACTTATTGTTTTAGGATTCTAGTTTATTATTTACTATTTTATTTAGAACTCCAATTATTTTTTAATGTTTTATTTATTATTTATTTATTATTCTCTTGACTATTTATATATTTACTTATTTATTAAATTATATTATATTATTTATTATTTTATAATTATTATGGGACATTACATACTCCCCCTCTTCAAGGAACTTCGTCCCGAAGTTAAGTATTTAATGATATTATATTATATTATTTATTATTTATTATTTATTACTTCATGTGTGACCAACACCTTCTGCTAAACTAGTATAACCAGCAAGCATCGAAAGTTCTTCATAGCACCTAGGAAATCTCAAGGAATCTATGTCATTTTTCCCACTTTCGTAACCAGGCATAAGTCTCCCCTGTCTATCCCTAGCCAAGGCTGGCCCCAAGGCTCGCGCCCGACTCAGACCTCATCTGCCCCAAGGCAGGCATCCGATCCCAGTACTCAATGACTCTGGGCATCTCGTAAGGCTGGCCCACTCCCTCCACATCTCCTTAAGGTGCATAGCCCCATGCATCAAAGTCTTACACCCACTTCTATAATTCGGTGTTCCCATCCAATACTAGGCACTTGGCCTACAATATTAGGCCCTTGGTCTCCTCAAGATGGTCCCACATCCCTTCAAGAGCTATCCATCAAGAGATATACAAGACAAAGGAACCACTGGCATATGTAGTGTTGATTGAGTTTGTCCCCAGCCTATATAGTGTTACTTATTCTCCCTCATAGGTATGGGCTCCCACGAGATCATTAAATAAACCGGCCCTCTCGGCCCCTCTGTGGATTTTCCTGCCAGTCACCACATCTCAACTTGTATCCAATACATTAGTTATAATCATAACATCATAAAAATAATTTACCTTCTAACTCTTGCATTTCATCATAATAATATAACATCCACATTAAATAGTAAAGAATTGCATCCTCATGCATGTCACAAAATCTGTATCGATTTTGCATGCTTCACATCATGAAATACCATCATAAGTTATAACATCAACATACATAATAAACTAATCACTTGTCAATATAACCTCACTTCATAACATCCTAAATCTTGTGCATTTCATAATCATGATATTCATACAACTACATAAGTAAGAACCACATCCGCACTATCTCATATAATTTTAAAAGCATAACTGGAATCATAAGGTACGATTTAGGTGTATAAATAAAATTTAAATAGTAAGACACGTTCTGGAGGTTTCATAAAAGTTTCTATCCTAGCTAAATTATGTGTTCCTATTTAGTTCACCACACAATATTAATCAAATAGATATGGAAAGTCTTTAAAAATAACATCTAAATCTTCTAGGTAGCGGAGCCTGGACTATATTGGTCCCACTGGACCTTGACCTTCTCAAACTCACGGTTCCTGAGCCGACGAACCCGGCGGTCCAATATACAAAATGGTTCGACCTGAAGGACTCCCTCCTTAGAAACCTATAATTTTTCAAATGTTAGCACATGGGATGGGTCAGGTACATATTTTCTAAGCATAGAAACATGAAACACATTATGCATTCTTCTTAGATGGAATGGCAGCTTAAGCTTATAAGAAACTGTTCTGATTCGCTCTAGGATCTGAAATGGGCCGACAAATCTAGGGGATAACTTTGTTCCCTTGCCAAATCTGAAGGAACTCTTAGAGGGTTTGACTCTAATAAAAACTTGGCTTCCTTCCTCGAAGCTTCTATCAATTCTCTTTGCATCAGCATAACTTTTCTGGAGATCTCTGGCTTCTTTTAGTATCTGCTTAATTATTTCCATTTGTTCTTCCATTTCTTGGAGCATTTATGGACCTAACATGATGCAATCCTCTAATTGATCCCAACTCAATGGAGTACGACATGGTATTCCATACAAGACTTCGAAGGGAGCTGCTTGAATTGAACTGTGATAACTATTGTTGTAGGCGAATTCCACTAAAGGAAGGTATTTCTCCCATTGATTTTGTTGATCCATGACATACATTCTGAGCATGTCCTCTAATACTTGGTTTGCTCTTTCTGTTTGCCCATCTGTCTTCGGATGATATGAAATACTGAAGTTTAGTTGTGTTCCCATAGATTGTAAAAGGATTTTCCAAAATCTGTAAGTAAAGCATGCGTCTATGTCAGATATTATTTTTCGAGGCACTCCATGAAGGCGAATTATTTCCCTTAGGAAAACTTGAGCAATAGATGGTGCATCGAAGGTGCTCTTAACTGGAATGAAGTGAGCACTCTTAGTTAATTTTTCAACCACGACCATTATACAGTCATGTCTTTGGGAAGTCATAGGTACTCCCACAAAAAAATCCATTGAAACAACTTCCCACTTGGTTTCTAGTATATCGTGGGGTTGTAAAAGACCTACAGGGTGACGATTTTCATCTTTAACCTGTTGACATTCTAGACAGCGGGCCAAAAAATGTGCTATATCTTTTTTCATTCCTGCCCAAAAAATAACTGTTTCAAATCTGCATACATTTTCTAGACTCTTGGGTGTGCAGCATATGCAGCCTGGTGGGATTCTTTCATTATCAAATTTCGAAGTTCAGCTGGTACATACATCTTACCATTATACCGTAGCAACCCATCCTCTTCCAAGGTGTATCCTTCCCACTTGGATGCCATTGGTACTTCTTCTTGTAAGGCAGGTTTTATTTTCTGGTATTGTGGGTCCCCTATTAGGTGGTTCAAAATCTGGCTTTTTAGGTCTGTCTTTACTGAAAATATTGAGTGGACTCTAGGTCTCCTTCTTAAAGCATTTGCAACCTTATTTTCCTTCCCTTTGATGTAGGATATTTTGAAATCATATTCACTAAATAACTCTCTCCAACGTCGTTGTCGAGCATTAAGGACCAAGGTCCTTTTGGGTGAATATATTCTCAAGAATTTTATGATCTTTTCTTAATTCAAATTGGCGCCCCATCAAATAATGTCGCCATAGTCTCAAGGCCATTACAACTGCAGCTAATTCCAGATCATGTGTGGCATAATTGATTTCATGGGTCTTGAGTTTACGGGAAGCATAAGAAATAACCCCTCCATATTTCATTAAGACTGCCCCTAATCCTTCTCCTGATGCATCTATGCACACACAAAAGTCCTTGTCCATGTCGGGCACCTTTAATATTGGGGCAGTTGTTAAGTGTCGCTTTAGTTCGTTGAATTCTTTTTCACACTCACTTGTCCATTCAAACCTAACTCCTTTCCTTTGGAGGTTTGTGACGGGACTGGATATCCGTGAAAATCCTTCTACAAATCTTCTATAGTAGCCTGCCAACCCCATAAAGCTGCGTACTTCCTTGACATTCTTAGAAGCAGGCCAATCCATTATAGTTTCAATCTTGCTGCGATCCACTGCAATGCCTTCCCCACTAATGGTATGGCATAGATATTGAATTTAATTCTCAAAGAAAGAAAACTTAGTAAGTTTTCCATATAACTTGCGTTCTCTAAGACATTGAAGCACCAGTTTCAAATGTTGTTGATGTTCTTCCTCATTGCGGGAATAAATTAGGATGTCATCCAAGAACACTTGAACAAAACGGTCTAGATATCTGCGGAAAACACTATTCATCAAGTTCATGAAGGCTGCAGGGGCATTAGTCAATCCAAATGGTACAACTATAAACTCATAGTGTCCATATCGTGTTCTGAATGTTGTCTTAGGTATGTCCTCCTTTTTGATTCTTAGCTAATGATAACTCGACCGTAAGTCTATCTTGGAAAATACTGAAGGTCCTTTAAGCTGGTCAAAGAGATCATCTATGCGGGGCATGGGGTACCGGTTTCGGATGGTGGCCTTATTTAGATCTCGGTAATCAATACATAACCTAAGAATCCCATCCTTTTTCTTCACAAAGATCACTAGCGCACCCCAAGGTGACACACTAGGTTGAATGAATCCTTGATCAAGCAGTTCTTTAAGCTGTATACTAAGTTCATTAAGCTTTGGAACAACCATTCGATAGGGTGTTTTGGATATGGGTTCTGTTCCCAGTTTCAGGGAAATGAAAAAATCAATTTCTCAAACAGGAGGCAAGCCTGGTAGCTCTGGAGGAAAAACGTCTGCAAATTCAGAAATTCATTTCTGACTGCTGTAGGGTTGTAAGCTATGCAAGTGAAATGTGCCATATACTAAGTGCTTATTCCTAAGTGCGTTGTACTGCAAGTGTTTGCTGATGTTTGGTCTTTTATGTTGATTTATGATGTTTTTGATATTTTAAGTTTGTGTTTACAAGTAAAAATACAAAACTAATGAAAAGAGAGTGGTAGTCAAAAACACAGTTGAGCCTAATGTATGGAATGGCAAATGTAATCAAAAACACTGAAACAACATCTAAACTATGACTGAATAGAAACAAGAGCTTGATGATGACTTTTAAACAAATGACACAAACTAGACTTTGAGAAATGATCACTTAAATATGCAAATTTTCTAACTAGACAATCAGACACTAATCATGATGCAACATTCTATTCTAAACTCATCTATTCATGACTAATTTCTAGTTCTATTCTGCAATTTCAATTGAAGGTCAGAGTCTATTCTTCAAGAGTTATTGGTTTCTTTTCAGGGTAGTTCTGTTGAGGAAAAGCTCTGTTTATAGTGAGGAATTTGCAGAGATATTTCGGACCTTGTAATGATGTTATCTTCTGTTCCTAAAGTTATGGATCACTGATAGTTTTCAGAACAAAAAGATATTTGTAAATAATGAAGGCTGTCTTAGGAATCCTATCAACTAAAATGATCTACTGTGTAAAGGGTGACAGTGTGACTATGAGATATGAATGCAATGAATTGATTTAAACATGAGCTTAAGATGCTTCTAAACTAGAACAATGTTAAACCATAAGCCATCATCAAACTTTGAAATGAAGTAGCTGGACATGAATTAAATGCAAAATGAAACTCCGGAGCATTCTAATTAACATTCACTATCCTATGAAGTTACACAATCAGTTTGTTCATCATGAGGGATATTTTGGAAGAGTTCCTTCTTGTGGAAGAGGTAGAACAATTTTGACTGTGGACTTGTATGCAATTGAAAGCAATGAACTGAAAGCAAATGAAACTTAGTTGTCACATCACAGTCATATCTTGAACTTCTTAAGGATGTCTTGGAAGAATTTCTTCTTATGGAAGAGTGATTAGGACAAGTGCAACTATGATAGTGAAGACTAAAAACTACAACTAATTCCTATGACACTATAGCTATTCATCATTCATTGTTAAGATTTATTGGAAAAATGTCTTCTTGTGAAAGAACTATGATGAATATAACTACAGTCTCTAGTTAAAAACAGATACAACTCCTATCCTACGGTACCATAGTCATTAAACATTCATTGTTTTGATTTATTGGCAAAGTGTCTTCTTGTGGAAGAACTGGAACGAATTATGGCTACAGTAGCTAGCTAAAACAAATACAAATCCTATCCTACAGTACCATAGTCATTAAACATTCATCGTTTTGATTTATTGGCAAAGTGTCTTCTTGTGGAAGAAGTGGAACGAATTATGGCTACAGTAGCTAGCTAAAACAAATACAAATCTAACTGATATCCTACAATACCATAGTCATCAATCATTCATCATTTTGGTCTGTTGGAAGAATGTCTTCTTATGGAAGAACTGGAATGAGTACGACCACGGTATATAAAACACAACAACTACTAATTCAATATGCAGAACGTAAAGACAGCTAGGAAAAACTTATCTAGTTTACGCTAAGGAAATCCGTTCAAGGGGCAGGGGCCCTCTACCACTTGACGGCATTCGACTTCACAATTAAATCACGCCTTCAAGATAATTTTGTCTGCTCCATTAACAATGCAATAGTCTGAACATAATGCTCTATGTCTTAAAAGATGTAACACAGAGTTTTACACCAAAATCTAGCAGCAAATCTACACAAAATTTCTAACTAAGCTCTCGGCCTATTCAAGAGTTTTTAAAGTAAATGCAAGTAACAATAATTACAATAATTTAGGAATGATGTCTTCCTAATCAAAATCATCTTAGGAGTCTTTAAGGTGGCTGCGTAAAAGAGAAAAGACACCTGGACTGTAACAGTCCTAGTAGGAGTCTTCTTTCACAAAATGTGTTCCCACGTGCATAACCGTACACAGACTTCATTTCCTCTTCCATGACGAGCAACACACCATGTAGGCACGGCGTGGATCATGCCCATATGCGTTTTTCCTCAAGAGGCCACCTGGAACATGCTCAAACATAAAGGTAGCTCTTGAGGAATGTGAGTTAGCTAGGGAATGCAGTCATTCAGTTACGTCCAAATGTTCTGTGTAGTACTTAAATCACAAAATTCAACAAGTGAGTCATGTAAATCATTCTAGAAGTAATTTTAACTATATTTATTGATCAATTGGGTTTAAGATAGAAATGGACAAGGGAAAATGAGGTAAAATGAGGTGAAGGAAAGCACAAATTTGAGGCTCAACGGTAGATGGAGGAACGTCTGCAAATTCAGAAAGTAGTGGGTGCCACTTATCAGAAGACTTTCCGTTGACACTAACCATTTCTACTGCATAAACCTTACATCCCTTCCTCATACACTTATTAACCTTTTTCGCTGATATGAGGCGCAACGAGATATCCCATTTAATTCCCTCGATTACTGTGGATTCTCCCTGGTCATTTTTGAAGAGAATTGTCTTATTATAGCAATCCATTACAGCTTGATGATATTCAAGCCAATCCATTCCTACAATTAGGTCATAAGTGCCTAGAGTCGTGCTGTACAGGTTCATCTTGGTGTCACATCCCCCAAGGTTAACAATGCAATCCCTCACCAGTGATCCCAATGATTGTTGAGAGACTGATGCCATTTCTACCATTCTAAAGTTACTTTGCTCATGAGCTATCAATCCACATCTAAGCAATGTTGTAGGAGAAATAAAACTATCAGTGGCACCTGGATCAATTAACACAGATAGAGGAATATTGTTTATCATACCTGGGGACTCCACAACTGTGGCTTGGTGCTCGGCCTGGCGATGGTTAATGGCGGCATGAATTCAATGTGGGTTTTGTGGTCTTCCTCCTCTTGCTTTATGTCCCTGTTGATACCTTGGACAATCTCTTTTATAATGCAGACCCCTACATTCCCAACATTCTGCTTGCCTTCGATTCTCATTTGGTCTCGATCGAAACCTGCCTAAAGTGTCATAAGATGTAAATAAAGAAGCATTACCAGCCATATGTTTAGAAGCAAGAGAATCCATTATCCATTCCACATTAGAAGAAGAATTATTAGATGAAAAAATAGATGCACATAAAACTACTTGAGATTAGTTATAATTTTTCTTGTTTAAACGTTTCACTTTAAAGAAATTCTTTTCAGGATGGTTAGTTTTACCACAATGCTTACAAAGATCATACACCCTTTTTTTCTTACTAGTTTCATGATGTGCATGAGAAGCATAACCATTATTATTAGTATGATTAGAAGTGTGTGAACAAGAGCCTTTGGCATTATTAAAACTTTTCTTAGGATTTTTATTATGTGGCATAAGAGCTTTATTAGGTGAGACTTGTCCTGAAGCAATCAACCTTTCTTGCTCATTTATCAACCCTTTACAGAAATCATCAAAAGTAGGTTTCGCGGTACTTTGAGACAATTCAAGAGCCCTATTCCTAGTTTGGATGAACATGTCAAAACAAGATGGCAATTTTTGTTCTACAAGAATGATAAAAGCAGTGTCTGTCTTCTTGTAATATTTACCAAAATTATTTAACTTTTGATTTAAGGTTTTCAATTCAGCAAGATATAATTATACTCTATCAAAATTAGTAGGATCTAGCTCATGAATCTTCTTTTCAAGGTAATAAGCTGAAACATCATCAAATTTATCAAATAAAGAAGCAATAATTTCCCATACCTCAACCAGACTGTCTTTTGCCTCAATACTTATTTGAAGACTATCTGAAACCGTTTGACCAATGAGACCTCTTGCTTGATCAAACTTTTCTTCCCATTTAATCAAGGCTTGAGCATCTGTAGGTTTCTTATGTTCACCATTAACCAACCTCCATAGATTTTTACTCCTGAGAACATCAATCGTATTCCTTTTCCACGCGAGATAGTTAGAGCCATAAGTTCAGGAACGTAAGATACTTCTGAAGTAAAAATGATATAAATTTTGACAATAAAAATAAATCCAAATTCAAGAAATGGCAAGAAAAAAAAGTGGATAGAAAGCTGTATATTTCTGCAGTTCGTTTACCGTCACCAAAAAACCTGAAAAAACTACCAATCTTAAATCAACGATAAATTTGCTTTCGGGACTCCGTTTGAGCTGATTTTTTTTTTGAAATTGGGTAGCTCAGTGAGAGAAACCCAAATATCTACTCTTTTCTGGGAAATTTTTCACAAAAGGTAACAAACCTGACAAAAACGTGAGGTGAAAAAACAAAAAACACTCAATATTGCTCCAAATTCTTATTATAACCAATTTTTGGAAATGGTGCAGCCACTTTGCATCCACCTATGTGCCCAAAAATCTGATATGAACTATCAGTCTGCCACTCTTCTGCCTTGTAAAAAAAATAAAAATTGTCATAACTGCTGTAACTGAATATGACAACCGAAAGATAGATCTCTTTGAGGAGGATTCAAAAAACATATTGATCTTATAGAAAAAAATTCAAGAACCCCTTGAAAATCCAAAAAACATATAGATCTTATAGAAAAACAATCAAGAGCCCCTTGAAAAAAAATCTGCAAAAAAACTGCACAATAAAGTTAGGGTTATGAGAAAAAAATCTCAAATATGTAGAATCATGCCTAGATCTGAAGAGAATCCTAATGGCTACTAGATAGAAAGCAAATCTACAAAAAAATGGGTGCCTGGATAATAAAAAATGAAGATACACGTTTATGGTTAAATTCAAAGAAGATGTTAGATCATAGTAACCATGGCTCTGATACAATGTTAGACTATTAGATCTACTAAACTAGCTATCTATCTAAGAAACCAACAACATATCAACATATAAATAAGAACAGAAAGAGAACAAGGAAAAAGAATACAACAGATATACGCGGTTCACCCAATTGGGTTATGTACACGTGAATATTGTCTCATTAGGGGAATTTTGAGGTCTAAAATGGGCTTCCTAAGAAAAATGTATAATCAAAATTCACTATTTGAGAACCAATCACATTTTAGGGGATGACATCATCCATAATGGTTGAGGTGGCATTGCTTGAGTTAAAGGTACTTATTTGTCATATTCTCAATGATGGATAAAACACATGATTAATTGTGAGAGTGCTCTAAGTATTTTTAAAGTCATAAAGTAAAGTACTCATAATAAATGTCATTTCACACTTTTTGAATA
The DNA here is from genome assembly GCA_034641835.2 of Pinus albicaulis. Classification (NCBI taxonomy): domain Eukaryota; kingdom Viridiplantae; phylum Streptophyta; class Pinopsida; order Pinales; family Pinaceae; genus Pinus; species Pinus albicaulis. The sequence goes on along the minus strand of CM076573.1, from coordinate 904,387,060 downwards.
AAAATATTCTTATTGTCATTTCATATTTTTTTTAAAGAAACAATGCATATCCCTACACAATATTAATGTATTTACATATTTTTCAATAAATATTATATTTGTATATTTTCAAATATTTATTTTATCATCTCATTTTATTTAATATTACAATTTCAAATTAATTATAAGTTAATATCTATAAATATATATTATGTATTTATTATTCTTATAAACATAAATTATGTTTATTTCAATATTTAAACAAATGTATTAGTTGTGCAATGTTGTGCAAAAAGTGAATTATCCCCTTGTCTATTATCTCCAGAAATCTCCATATTGTGATCCATTTCAAAAAGGCTCCCTTGACCCTATTATATACTTAGAGATGTGGAGGAATTACTCTCACATATTGAATGTGGAATTATATATTTCTCCAAAATAACACCTCTTTATATAATAAATGGGTACAAGAGTATACTATGCCATAATGAATATGGGATATAATGTGTTACTCTTTTACATAAAATTGTATTCAACTTCCGATATAATACAAAGACTTTATTACTTTCCAAGGAATATAATATATTCCAACGATATACACATGAATGGGAAGTTTTGGCAGCTAGAAAAAATGGACTTATGGACGAACAATTTCTAAAAATGTACATTTTTGGACTAAAATATTATGCATGTTGTGAAATAAAGTTATGGAATCCTAAAACAATTGAGGATGCCAAAAAAACAACAAAATTAATCGAACAAAAGAACAAGTTCAACAATCCATCTTCTACAGGTAAAAAAAAATCAAACAGATACTAGAAAGAAACGTAAAAAAAGTACCCCATGGAGAAGTCTGAAAATTATATACCTCCTCCTTTAAGAGAAGAGGAGAAACAACACCAGGGATCAGATAAGTAATGGGTCAAAAACTGTATGTATTGCAGATATAATTGGATATCCAAGAATAGATGCAACAACAACAAAATATATAGAAGTGAAGCCAAGGAACAATTTGACACATCCAACAATGACTCAAAAGAAGAATATAAGGAAGACAACAATATTCCAGATATGGAAGATGAGGAAGCGAAGCGCAAGATATCACTTGCAACAATAACATGAATAGTGCAACCCAAAAATTTGAAACTAATAAGACACATAAAAAAGGAAAATGTCACCATAATTATAGACACAGGAAGTACCCGTAACTTCATAAATATAAATGTCGCAAAAAGACTAAATTTTTTCATATTCCAGTTGCAGACATTGGAATAATGGTAGTTGTTATGATCCTTGTGCCTTAAAAATGATAAGAAACCAATAATTACAGTCATATTCGAGGGGGAAACCTCCTTTTACAATGAATACAATGTACAAGAAGATATTTGATGATTCTAAGACTAGGTCTCCTTAGTGTGTACGTGTGTGTATACATGAGACAAGGGGTACAATTATAATAAAATGAGACTATGAGGGGTTTTAGCCTATATAGAAATATTAAAATATAAGTGCAATCACTCAATATATAGGGCTTAATAAGGGGTTTTTTGGTTAACATGGGGCTTATATAGGGCTTAACATGCCCCTCTGCTTCAAAAAAGTGTTTTCCTCAACATTTGACTAATTGATAGTGCTTCTACAAGAATAATTTATATTCCCATGCCATTTCTTCCACTAGCAAGTTCTTTTGTTTGATGATGTACTCTATAATTTTTGGGTTACTTGGTTGCTTAATCCTTGTTTCAAGGATTATTTATAATTGTAGTATGATTTTACCTTCTTCATTTATATCTAGTAAACTTCCTGAATGCAAATGAATAGCATGGCCATGATATCAATTAGGTGGAAGACCCTTAGGAATTAATCCAAATAGCATGGGATGATTGTTGATAGCTTATTGGAGATCCCCTAACATAGATGATATTGATGTTTGAACATTTAGTGAACATAATTGTGCCATTACACTATGTTTCCCATTTTTGAGTGATCTTGACATTCCATTAGAGCTTATCACTTTAGAAGGTTTCCATTGGATACCTCTAAGCTTAATTTCCTTTCCTTATAAGGTAAAGAGATATAAAAAATAAAAGGTCATTGTTCCCAATGATGGTAACCATTCAACCCCCAATACAACATCAATACTACTCATTTTTGCAATCATGGGAATTTCCAACAAATACTCCCCCATATTGAGCTTAATAATATGGAAATTCCCTAAGCAATTTATGGTGCCTCCATCTGCAATAATTACTTGAAATTATGATGTTATATATATAGAACAATTGAGAAGTTTTTCTAATTTGTAATTGATGAATTTATGAGTATTTTCGAATCAATCAACTTTGTATATCCTTCTATCTTGAGGGTTTGTAGAGTATTGATGCTAGCCAATGCATGAAAACATATTGTTGCAATAGTCCATTCTAGCGCTAGATCTCGTGAAGTTTCCACTTCTTGATTTTCTTCATCTTCACATTCTATGTAGAAGAATTTATTCTCATTGCATTTATGCCCCCTACCATTTTTGTTGTCACTATTGAAACATATTCTCTTTTCTTTTCTTTCAACCATTTGCTGAGGAGTCAACCTTACCAGTTTAGAAAGTTTAGAAGAGGGGGCATGATTTTCTCTATAATTATTAGTGGCCATATTTTTACTTTTAACTTTCCTAGCTAGACATAAACCATGCTCTAGAGATTTAGGTTCAAAGAGACACACTTCATATTGGGTGCAGTCCTTTAGATTTCTCATAATAGGTCTAACAAATTATCCTCTGAAATATTCTTTACTCTAAGACTCAGCTTTTGGAATTGTTGAATGTGCTTAGTAATCGAACCTTTTAGTCTAATATTTACCAATTGAACGAAGAATGTGTTGCTCTTAATAGCCCCATAATGTGATATCAATTCCTCCATAAAGATGGATCAAGATATAATATAATACTTTTTCCTTTCACAAAGTTATTGATACCATACATGTTAGTCTTGTTTTAAAAATATGGATGCAATATTTACCTTTTGTAAGGATTCCACTTGGTGTAGATCACATTATTGCTCCATCTAAAATATCCACGTTATAGGATCATTACCTTCAAATTCCTTCATATGATCTTTGGAATGTAATAACTCCTGGGTGTTGATTTGAAGCCCTAATGACATGGATATTAGATTGAAAATTCATGATTATGGTTTTGTGATTCAATATTTGTGCTTCCCATATGAGATTGATTCTCAAAACCTACCTGTCCTTATGTTCTTGATTTCCTTGATCTCCACATTTCTTTTAGGGAGATATTTTAATAGATTATTTTGTAATTCTTTTATTTCTTCCCTGATGAATTTTTGTATATATTCCTTAACATTTTGCATTTCTTCCTTATTTTCATTCATCTCTTTTCTATTCCTTATTTTCATTCATCTTCTTTTCCATTTCTCTTTTAATATTTTCTTGAGAACTTGATAAATCCACCTTTTTCAACATACTACCATATATTTCATTAAATTTCTTCTCTAATTGAGATAACTTAAATTCTAAGTCTTCAATCCCTTCATGATTCAAGGATGAACCTTCAATATATATTTAATTTGTGTAGAATATTTCTTTGGAGGCATGATAGAAAATAATAATTGTACTCCTCTTTATCACAACTTCCAGTCACCAAAAAAAGTATTTTTTAATCAACATATAGGTCACTAGTAATTTATGTACCTTAATTTTGAGAATATCAAAATGGGTGAAGTTTTATTGATATATCTCTAATATTTGACATCTTCTAGATATAAAGTTTGTTCTATAACACTAATATTTCTTTTCTGCAATTCCACTAGTGTGAATTGAATTTGATGCGCTAATTGAAGGTTATGGAACTTTCCTAAAACTTGTTGATTTTATGGCCTCTTTCTACAAGAAAGCTCATATAGCATGCAACGTATCCAATTATTAAAATATAATTCCGAAACTTGTATCTGATGTACTACTGTATGTCTCGTAAAATCCCCAAAGTTTTCACAATTTGAAAATTCCTAGACAGGAAGATATAGAAAAAATACCAAGTTGACCTTTTTAAAATATATTTTGTGACTATTCACAGACCCTAACTTTCATAGGGTATAACTTTGAAAGTATAACAAACAAAATTATGAAACTTGAACCACATATTCACTAATATTTCTCAATAATATGGTCTAAGTTTCACTTTATGAATGCTTACCAAAAAAGAGTTATTGTGAAAATACCAAAGTAACCTATTTGAGTCTGATTTCCGGAGCATACAGAAACCTTGACTTCCTTGGAGAAACCCTAACTTCCTTGGAGCATATCTCTGAAAATATAGTGAAACAAGATATGTAACTTGAACCCGTTTTTTAACACAATTTGGCCTCAACATGGTCCAAGTTTCATGGTTTGAAGCATAATAAGGAAAACGTTAGAATGAAAATAACAAATTGACCTATTTGAGACAGATTTTAGGAGCATTTAGAAAGCCTAAATTCCTTGGAACATATATCCAAAATTATATCGAACCAAGATATAAAACTTGAACCAAATATTTCCCAAGATGTTTTCTCAATCTTCTCCAAGTTTCACGATCTGAAACCTATTAGAAAAAAAGTTGTAAAAAAATTCCATGTTAACTGATTTGAAGCAACAAAACCCTAGAATCATGTGCTCTGATACCAAATTTTATGATCCTTGTGCCTTAAAAATGATAAGAAACCAACAAATATAGTCCTCTTGGAGGGGTAAACTTCCCTTTACAATTAATACAATGTACAAGACAATATTTGATAATTCTAAGACTAGGTCTCCTTAGTGTATATATGCTTAGAGACAAGGGGTATAGTTACAATAAAATGGGACCATGATGGGTTCTAGCCTACATAGAAATATAATAATATAAATGTAATAAATCAATATATAGGGCTTAATAAAGGGTTTTATGGTTAACATGGGGCTTATATAGGAATTAACTATAGCAGAAGGGAAACAAATTAATGAGTTGGGAAATGTCACAAGGTAAAACTACAATTAGAAGATTATGAATTAGCATATAGGTTCTATACCATGCCATTGGGAGGAGTAGACATCATATCAAGAGTTAAATGGTTGCAAACCCTAAGGACTTATTATGCAAATCACCAGATGGAAATTTATCAAATTCAAATAGGAAGGAAGAAAATATGAATTGTTCAAATTCCAACATCCACCAACTCAAATTGTATCTTCTTAGTGAATTAGGAAACTAATTATAAAGGGGGAAACAATATACATTGCATAATTCCATCACACACAAAGGCAATAGTTCCAAAAATAGTGCCCTCTCAACATCCAAATATTGAAGCATTAATCCACAAATATGCCAGGTATTCCAAGACTTACCTATGAAGCTACCTCTAGAGGGAAGGATAGAACATATAATTGAAGTTAAATTAGACTTAGCACTAGTGAATTTCCAACCATATTAATATCATCAATGCCATAAAACTGAAATAGAAATATTAATTCAATACTTATTAATATGTGGAGTTATTACAACAAATAAGATCCCATATGCAACCCAAGTAGTTTTGGTTTTCAAAAAATATTGATCTTTAAAACTATGCGTAGATTATCGAGGCTTAAACAAGATAACTACAAAAAATAAGTGTCATATCCCATTATAGATTGAAATGTTGGATGAGCTCCATGGAGAAAAATAATTCTCAAAATTATATCTAATATTAGGATATTATCAAATCCGTGTAAGGTTAGAATATGTGTAAAAGACTGCTTGTAGAACTCACGAGGGTCACTGCGAATTTAAGGTAATTTGGTTTGGGTTAACCAATGCCCCTACCACCTTACAAGAAACTATGAATGAACACTTTAATCCACACCTAAGAAATCCTGTACTATTATTTTTTGATGACATTCTTATCTACAAAAAGACGTGGAAGGAACATCTAATAATTTAGAGAAATTACTTCCTCTCCTAGAAGAAAATTAGATTATGTAAAAATTTAAATGTAATTTTGGTAAGGAAGAAGTTGAATACCTTGGCCATGTCATATTTGAAGAAGAAGATAAGATGGATTCAAATCAAATCAAAGTGATCATGGAGTGGCCAAGGCCAAATAACACACCATAACTAAAAGGATTCCTAGAATTAGTAGATTATTTTGGAAGGTTCATCAATAACTATGCTCAGTTAATAACACCACTATCTAACTTGTTGAAGAAAAAATCTTCTACACTTGAGTTAGCAACATTGAATTTCTAGAAAACCCTTTGTAGTAGAATGTGACGCTTCAGGGGTTGGGATAGGTGCAATATTAATGAAAAATGAATATGTAATAGCTTTTGAGAGCCGAAAAATCAACAAGAGGGAAAGCCTAAAATATACATATGATAAAGAGATGTTAGCCATTATACATGCACTATCCAAGTGGAAACAATACATGTTAGGAAGTAAATTCTCAATATGTATACATCACGATAGGGTTCAATTTTTATTACAATAGAAAACATTATCAACCAAACAACAAAACATGATCGCAAAAATTCCCACCTTTGATATGGAAATATTACACAAAATGGGGAAATAAAATGCAAAATGGGGAAATAAAATGCAGTTGTTGATGCATTGTCACGAAAGGATGACACAATAACAATCAAATTCTAAAAATTAAATGTATAAATTATAAAAACAATATGTATACCAATGGATTCAATCCGATCATGCAATATTATAGAGCAAGATACTAAATCCTTCTACAATTAATTTGCAGAAATTAAACACGACCGCACAATCACACCAAGTAAGAGAAAAAATCAAATCCACAACACATGAAATTTTCTGGGGAAAGCAATCTTCTCAAAACCCCTCTATCTGTATTGTATAATACCAAGGAATCATGAAACAATTAAAATGCACTCTTCTCACAAGAGTCTGTTGCACTCTACCAACTGTCTCACACTGATCCAGACAAAATCGACCAACACTTAGCCAATTTCCTGCCTTTACTCATCCTGCCTTTCTTGCGAAATTCTAAGAACAATTGATCCCTATGAATTAGGAAATTCAACCTTCCAAAACTGCACAATACATCATGGGCAATCCTATGGTTGTCTAATTGCGCGCTGACAATTTACTAATAATACAATGATAGATAACATCCATTTAACCTCTGTCTCAACTGGGACTTCATCAGAACAGACATGCATGCAACTATTAATAGTAAATCATCAGTCACTTGACAGATCACTGCATGTGAATTAAATCTGATTTAATTCACTTGACCTCTCACTAGTACAACAATCAGTTACAACTAGTTAGACTGACTTTAACTCACTTAATTGAGTTAACTGATTTCTCATGCATTAAACTAATACACTAACTGCAACTTGGACTCTAAAACAAATAGAATCACTCTACATGCCTCACCAACGACCCTCAGAATGAATTTTATGAGATAACTGAGTCAATCACACTCAATTAACTATTACAAGTGATTATGAGATAAGATTACAATTTATTGTCCAATTTAATTAAGGGAAATTAAATTAGACATAATTTCTTGTTGACTTTTCAACACTCCCTCTCAATAAGAAAGGGATTATTAGCTACCCCAATCCTGCCTCTATGGTATTCAAATTTTCTCTTGGTGAGCGCCTTCGTTAGAATATCTGCATCCTGATCCTTCGTGGGAGTGTACTGAAGTAACATAATGCGTCTATGAACATAATCTCTGAGATGGTGGTATCGAATGTCAATATGCTTGGACTTGTCATGGAATAATGGATTAACCGAGAGTTTTATGCAACTCTGGTTATCACAATGTATCACTGTTGGATCCATCTGATGACCAAACAAACCAACAAGTATCTTCCTCATCGAGATGGCCTCACATGCCACCTGAATGGTTGCCATGTACTCTGCCTCGGCTGAACTGAGTGCAACTGATCTCTGTTTCCTGTTGTACCAAGAAACTGTTGTCGATGCTATGTTGAAGATCCCTCCTAATGTGATCTTCCTGTCTAATGGATTTCCTGCCCAATCTGCATCGGTGAAGCCTTGAAGCTTCACTCCCTTTGTTCATCTATACCATAATCCATACTCTGTAGTGCCCCTAAGATATCTCAAGACATGCTTTCCCGCCTTCCAAAATAGCTTGGTCGACTTAACCGCAGCTTGACTAAGCTGGTTAATTGTGTAGCATATTTCTGGTCGTGTGTTCACCAAGTACATGAGTGAACCCACAAGCTACCTGTAAATAGCAGCGTCCACTACCTCACTTGAAGTAGAAACCTAATTCCTCGAGTTTCCTGCAAGAGGAGTCTCCATGGGTTTACAACTATCCATGTGGAACTTCCTCAGAATATCTTTGGCATACTTTCCTTGAGAAACAAATAGCTCCCCATCTTGTTGCCATATATCCAAACCAAGGAAATAGTGAAGGAATCCCATGTCCTTCATCTCAAAATCTCTTTGCAAGATTTTCTTTGCAATAAGTTATGAGTTGCTCATCACATGTCAAAATAAGATCATCAACATAAAGTACGATAATCAAAATCTTACCATCAACCACAATATGGTACATGTTCTCATCTGCTTAAATATTTGTGAAGCCGGTGAAATAGCTGTTAATATTGGTGTACCAAGCACGAGGTGCTTGCTTCAGCCCATACGATGCTCTCTTCAGTCTACACACATGCGACTCCCTGTCAAAGGTCTCAAAAAATTCTGGCTGCTCAATGTACACTTCTTCCTCAATAAATCCATTGAGTAATGCAGTATTTAGATCCATTTGATGTATCTTCCAACCCATCTACGTTGAGAGTGTAAGGATAGATCTAATCGATGAGTACTGTGCAACTGGTGCAAAAGTCTCCTCATAGTCAATCCCCTCAACCTGTGAGAATCCCCGAGCTACAAATCTAGCCTTGTACTTCTCCAAACTCCCATCTACTTCCTGCTTCACATTATATATCCATCTATATCCAACCACTGACTTCTCATCTAGTCTTGGGACAATATCCCATGCACTGTTCCTCACGATGGAGTCATACTCCTCAACCATGGCGTAAACCTAGGTTGGTTGTTGCACTGCTTCCTCAAAAGAGGATGGTTCTGTCACAATACACTTGCTCATAATATCCATGTATCTAGTATACATGTCTGGTGACTTTCTTTGTCTACGCTATGATGTAGGTGCTCCTACATGTTCTGCATCATTAAGTCTCAATCTGTCAACCTCTATGGTGCGCCTCCTACCATGTTTGGTGGATGGCTCTGCATGAGTGGTTTTTTCCACTCCATTATCCTCCTCATGTGGCTGCTCCACATCTTGAGGTTCATCCTTTGGAACCAAGAGTTCCTCATATACATGAAAATCAAGCTCCATGTCAAGGGACAATGACATGGATTTCTCCTCATAAAATTTTACATCCTGTCTGACAATTGTCATCATGCTGTTCAAAAAATACACCTGATAGTTGTGGGGAGTATCAATGTACCCCATAAATATCCCAATATCTGCTATTAGTTCTAGATTCTTTCAGGAATCTTTGGTCACATGGAAATAGACAGATGAGCCAAAAATTTTAAAATATGAAACATCAGGTTTCTTACCAGAAAAAGCCTCCTATGGTGTACTCATTCCAAGTATCCGATGAGGACTACGGTTCTGCACAAATACTACTGTGTTACATGCCTCTGCCCACAGATGTAACAATAGGCCCTGATCATGTAACATAGCTTGTGCTACACCCACAATTATTCTGTTATTTCTTTTTGCAACCCCATTCTATTGTGGGTTATGAGGTGTAATCAACTCTCTCCAAATTACTTCTTTGGCACAAAAGTTATTGAATTCATTGGAGATGTACTCACCACCATTGTCACTCCTTAGAGCCTTCATTTTCTTCCCCGTATATTTCTCAACTAGTGCTTTGAACTTACAAAATTTTGAGAACGTCTGATCTTTCTTTTGCATGAAGTGGATCCAAAAATTTATAGAAAAATCATCAACAAAAATCACATAATACCTATGATTTGTTGTAGAAGTTATAGAGAATGGTCCACACAAATCTGAGTGAACACTCTCAAGGATTTCCGCTGCTCGGTTCTCCTTCTCGTAAAAAGTGGCCTTTTGTATACTTCCCTATGATACATCCCTTGCATGTGTCTATCTATGCAAGAGTACCCTTTGGAAGCCTCGTAGAAATCTTCTACATGACCTTCAAAGTACTGTGGTGTAGATGGCCTAATCTCTTGTGCCATTACTCACCCTCATCTCGACTCACCATTCTTTCTGCTTTACTGATCAATGTTGCGCAACCATCTACATCAAGTTTGTAGAGGTTCTTCACACGAACCCCAAGCTTCTTAACATGTCTTGTGCCTTTGTGACGAAGGAAGGATTTCCCTTCACTAAAAACCACATCATATCCTCTATCCTCCAACATAGCAACTGAAACTAAATTATTTTTCAAGCCTAGTACATGCATGACATCTTTTAATAAGAAAGGTTTACTTGACTGTCTCTGGAAAGTAACTGTACCAATCCTGGTAGTGCTATACCTCCCATCATCACCCATATTGATGTGCATCTGAAGACCCTTCTCCTCCAAGCTACTAAAGAGCTCTTTGTCTCTTGTCATGTGGAAATATGCACCACTATCCAAGTACCACACTGATCCCATCGCACTAGAAACCATGCATGCGATGAGTGAGAAGTACAAATCGAACTGTGAAGCCAAAGCATCACCCACTGCAGATCCTAAAGTCTTCTTGTTTTTCTTCTTCTTATGTGGATAATTAGTGGCATAATGTCCATGCTCATGACAGTGAAAACATTTCACTCTGGACATGTCACGCTTCTTGCCTTCTTTTCCGGTCTCATATTTATTATATGATTTCTTTCCCTTCCCGTTCTTTGCCTTACCATCCAAGGCACAATTTTCATCATCATCTGTCTTGGATGAGGATCCATCCCTGGTATTCCTCCTGAATTATTCTTGTACCAAATCTGACCAAAGTCACTCCCAATCGGGTAGTTTCTCCCTCCCATTGACAGAGTCCTGATAACTATGCCAATTCTTGGGAAGGCCTAGAAGTGCTAGGCTCACCAAGTCATCATCCATTACAGTAATCCCGACACTTTCAATCTCATCTCGACATTGGATGAACTTGGTCAAGTATTTAGAAATAATGTCGCCTTTCTCCATTTTGATTTTCCTGAGCTTGTCCTTCAGTTCCAATTTTCTGTGGTCACTGTTGTTCTGAAACATATCTGTCAAGGCCTTCTAGATTTCATATGGATTTTCCTTGCCATGGAGACTCGAGACAATGTGATCTCGAACTCCCTCTAATAAGATCATCCTTGCCTTTGCAACCTTCTTTTGCTAAGCATTAAGAAGAGCGACGTATGCTGCTGCAGGCCTTCAAATATCAACGTCGATAGATTATTTAAACCCTTTTTCCTCCAGAACTACCTCCATTCTATCTTTCCATGTAATATAAGTAGAACTGCCCTTAAGTGCATATTCCAATCTTAATCCATTGAAATCCATCTTGATCCGCTTGTCGCACCAAAGAATATTTTTTCAAATTCAAATGTTTTTCATCACAAACTCAATTTCTTCTCCACTATAGTGATTTATGGTGCTCTGATACCATGTAGAAATTATACAAACAATATGTATACCAATGGATTCAATATGATCATGCAATATTATAGAACAAGATACTGAATCCTTCTACAATTAATTTGTGTAAATTAAACACGATTGCACAATCACACTAAGTAAGAGAAAGAATCAAATCCACAACACATGAAATTTTATGGGGAAATCAATCTCTCAAAGCCCCTCTATCTGTATTGTATAAAACCAAGGAATAATGAAACAATTACAATTCACTCTTCTCACAAGAGTCTGTTGCACTCTACCAACTGTCTCACACTGATCCAGACAAAATCGAACAACACTTAGCTAATTTCCTGCCTCTACTCAACCTGCCTTGTTTGCATAATTCTAAGAACAATTGATCCCTATTAATTAGGAAATTCAACCTTCCAAAATTGCACAATACATCATGGGCAATCTGATGGTTGTATAATTGCATGCCGACAATTTACTAATAATACAACTGAGAGATAACATCCCTTTAACCTCTGTCTCAACTGGGTCTTCATCAAAACTGACATGCATGTAGCTATTAATAGTAAATCATTAGTCACTTGGAAAAATCACTGCATGTGAATTAAGTCTGATTTAATTCACTTGACCTCTCACTAGTACAACAATCAATTAAAACTAGTTAGACTAACTTTATTTCACTTAATTGAGTAAACTGATTTCTCATGCATTAAACTAATACACTAACCACAACTTAGACTCTAAAACAAATAGAATCACTCTACATGCCTCACCAACCACCCTAAACTCGAATTTTATGAGCTAACTGAGTCTATCACACTTAATTAACTATTACACTTGATTATGAGATAAGATTACAATATATTGTCCAATTTAATTAAGGGAAAATTAAATTAGACACACATTTCTGGTTGAATTTTCAACATTAAACAACTAAACTCAAGTTTTTAAAAATCTCTGGCAAATTTTGATTATAACTAACGAGAAAAAATGTCATGAAAAATTTCATTTCATTTATAAGTTAGACTAAGCATATATATATGTGTGTGTGTGGGTGTGTGTGTGTTAAACACACACATGGTGTATGAGGAAAGATAAACACACACATAGAAAGATAGGCATTCATTGCTTCTCTATTACACATAGATGTACATTTATATTACATTAATGTGACTCTTGGATTCATCTTCCAAGGTCACTTGGAATCCTTTGTGACTCTTCGCTTTCCACACCTACCCATAGAGGATTAGGTGTTCAACATTCCCCCCCCTTAATCCGAAGGGGTATGTGTGAGTCCAAGAAGAGAGTTGTCATACAAATCTGCAAAGTATGCATGGTAGCACTTAGGCTGAATCGACTCTCTGAAATGTTGTCATAAAGAGGTGGTTTAAGGATGACCGCCAACACTGGAACGCAGCGCTTATTGCAATTCCCGGAACTCTTCCAAAATTGGCAAGAAGCTAAGGGCTTCTGCTAGAGGAAGTGTCCCTCATATTTAAAAAGGGAGACCTTCAACCTAAAAGAAGGGAAGTCTACAACTTGTGATGGTTTAAGGATGACCACCAAAAATGGAATGCTTGATGCAATTCCTAGAACTCTACCAAGGCTAGCAAGAAGCTGAAGTCTTCTGCTAGAGGAAGTGCTCTGAATTCTTTGAAGAGGAAGAATATGAACCTCACATGGATGGTTTAAGGCTGTCCATCAACCAAAGGCATGCTCACGGGCATCCATGTCTTTGGCTACAAATTTGAATCTGGAATGACGAATTGTGGCTCAGGCTCGCTTGAACCGCTGTGTCTTTGGCTACAACTCTGAATCTTGAATGAGAGATTGTGGCTCAAGCTCGCTTGATGTGGCATCGAAGCTTGTAGTTGACCACCATTTCCCCCCCTGTCAGGTACAAGGTGAGATGATGGCGAAAACTCAACTGCAAGATTGTTCAATATTCTAGAACAATTTATGACATGCGACTTAAACATCTTCTTGACTGTTGATGCCCATTTCCAAGAAGCGATCCATCCAAGATGAATCTTTGTTCTTGCAATAGGCTTGTTTCTGAAGCATCTGTGTGAAGAATGGGTGTTCCAACCACAATGCTTGCATGGGTGAAGATAAAAACAATGATCTTTCATATGGCCAACTCGATCACAGTGTTATCATTTTACAATTTGTTGTTGTTGTCGCTGTGGAAGTGGAGCAGGATCTGGAACAGCTGCAGGTGAACTATCATAAAGAAATCCGACACTTTGAAATTTGATGGGCTTGGAGTATTCCAGAATATGAAAGGACAACTCCTTGTCATATCCAAGACCTATTTTGTGCTTGTTGTGGACAAGCTCTTCCCAAGGTCTGATGATGGGCTTGGGAAGTGCAGACTCAATTGCTGCATCTACATGTAAATTTTCTCTTGTACAAGGAACTGAATGTGAATCAACTGCAACTTTATATTCTTGCTGCTGATGAGAGTCCTCAATTTTCTGAACAGAAACAGGTTCAGAATGATGACTCTTCTGTTGAAGTTCATCTTGCTGAAGCTAAGACTCCAACTGCAAAAACTCAATCTTGTATTGTGCATCTTGCAAGCAGGTTTGAATATTAAAAAGAGCATTCTTGCTCATTTTTACCATATCATGAACATTGGAATGAATGAGATTATTCAACAACTCTAATGCATCATTAATTTTAGCCATTTTCTCAACAACTCAAAGTTAAATAAATGAAGGGTGTCAGGTTCAACCGATAATGCACCTGTTTACAATGTAGACAAATTGCGAATATTCTTCAATTTGGTTTCAATCAGTCCTCTTCAAAATGTCTGCTACAATTTTAGCAAATTTTTTTTTTTTTTTAAAAGCAGTAACAAAAAATACATATACAGGCGAGGATGGAACACTTACAGAAAATTCAATGAAGTCTAGAACATACAAAATCTACTCAGAATTGTGTAATTGGCTTAGATTTACAACAAGTACAGTGAATCCGTGAAAGCTATGTCCGCAGACATGCTGGAAATGAGCTCAGAGCCATGTCAAGAGACTTCGAGCTCTAATCTCCGCCACATACGCTGAAATATGTATGCAGCGAACTTGACAAGAGGAGTCAAGCCTATAGCTACCAGGCTCGAATTCAATGAGTTGGCAAAAAATCCGGATCCAAGAAATTCAGTACCAATGAATTGATGAATTGTTACAAATGGGAAAACGTAAAAACTGACAGTTAATGTATCACCCCATCATCAACCAGTCTGTAGAATGCACAATTTTTCTCTCAAGCCAATTATTCTATTCAAGAACTATTCTAGGCATGGAATTTAACAAATTTTGGTTCCTAGGGGCAATGTTCAAGGCTCGAAAATGAGGCAGGTGGAACACGGTAGGACAATAAAAGGATCTGTTCAGAGATTCAAATAGAAATTTTAGGAATAGCGACTGCCCCCTTTTCTTCAATAACTCAATGTAATCTTGTGAGTAGACATCAGCATTGATGTTTAATTCCCTGAAATTGAATTGCCGCTCGGTTCACCTCCCTCACGCGAGGTCTAGACTCCTTAGTTTTTGAACGAAAGGTCAAGGGTTCAAATCTTAGGAGTCGCGCCTTCTCGTTGCTTCCACTTCCCATGGAGGAGTGAGCATGGAGCATTGTGTGGATGGAAGCTTGGAGCTACTCCGTTCCTATCCCAACAATGGAACCAACGGGTGCAAACATTCTTGTCGACAACAAAGGGTGCATCAAATTAGCAGACTTTGGTGCATCCAAGAAAATTTGTTGAGATGGTCACAATTACACGGGCCAAGTCAATGAAGGGAACTCCATATTAGATTGCACCAGAAGTCATTCACCAAACAGAGAAGCTTGAATTGATAATTAAAATATCAGCGAAGCAAAGCAGGGAGTTTGCAGTTGAGTTGGATTGCGTTACAGAGGGGAAACAAACAATGGCTTCTTCAGCTGCTTCACTCTGTTCTCATATTTATCTTTCGAATTGTTTCCTCGAAAACCCTATTCATACAAATTACTGTAACCGCACGTCTCTTATTTATCCAAAACAACGTTCAGAACAAAAAAATTCATTGAATTTGCAAACCTAGAGAAAAAACAATAACCAATACCAGCGGCATTTTAACGTAATGGAGCCAACAGTTTCAAGAGGTGGCTGCTTTATTTCACATCGGGACAACAAAATCACATCCCCCAATTCCAGATCATTTATCGCCACTAGAAAAATATTTTTTTTACTGAAATGTTTAGAAAGGAACCAAATTTAAGACTTACTACAGCCTAGTTACTCCAACATTCCCCCCCCCTACAATTCTGCAGACATAGGTTCAAGAGAATAGGGTGGAACTAGCAAGGGTTACAATGGAAAACTGATGTTAAATTTGGACCTACAGACCTACGCTCCTATCAAGCCTAAATATATTCAGAAAAAAAATGTAGGATTTATATAGCCACATCCTTCCAACCCTTACAAGCATCAATACATTCAGAAACAAAAGGTAAATATCCTAACGTAATTCCCTTCAAGCAAGAATTCTTTGTAATATTGAAGCATGACTAAACAGTGCAAGCACAACATGAAACAATCTTCCAAAATTACAACAACAGAGTGCGGATAGTAGCTAGAAACAAAGATCCAAAGATAACTCTTATTTACATAGAGGCCACTAAACCAAAAAGCTTTGATACCATGTTAAACACACACATGGTGTATGAGGAAAGATAAACAAACACATAGAAAGATAGGCATTCGTTGCTTCTCTATTACACATAGATGTACATTATATTACATTAATGTGACTCTTGGATTCATCTTCCAAGGTCACTTGGACTCCTTTGTGACTCTTCGCCTTCCACACCTACCCATAGAGGATTAGATGTTCAACAATATATATATATATATATATATATATATATATATATATATATATATATATATATATATATATATAATGTTTTGGCAATTTGTATCATGCAAGATGCAAAAGACTTGCCTAAAGTATTTATTATATAACATGAACCAACGCAAAAACAACGAGTAAAGGAATAGGTCCTTTGACATAGAATACAAGATTGATAAAAGTAAACCAAAAGGAAAGGCTAGGAAGAGGAGGATAAATACAATTGGAATTTCACATTGTTGATTGAATTTTGATTATTGAAAAAAGGTGTGTTAGGTCCCTGTAATTTGTCAAATTGGCAAGACCAAATGTACAAGGGTAACATCAAACCAATATTTAGAGTCCTAGGACCTAGCCTTCCTGGACTCAAAGAGGGCTCTCTCTATATTTGTATAAAAGATGTGAACTTGATTGATTTTAGGGTTTTGATTTTAGGCTAGTTATAATGATTAGGGTTTGTTTGTTTTGTTTGTTTGGTTGGGCAGGTTTTCAAGAAGAACAAATAGAGTAAGAGAAACTTAAACCATTGGGCTATGGAGTCTACAAGAGGTCTTGAAAAGTACAACAATAGGTCAAGGGTGTTTCATAGGGAAAGTTAACAAGACTAAATAGATCTAAATAGGTTTAGTGAGTGTGAAATGAACATGAAGTTGTGAATGCAGTAGGTTTAAAGGGAAATTAAGGATCCTTCAACATACTAGAACAAGAAAAGATTTCAGGATGATAGCATAGTAAAATTGAAGAGCAGTTAAGAATTATTCAACTAGAATTCACTAGACAAACCTAAAAACAACAATCAAGTAATCCTAGAGAGCAGTTAAGAATTATCTAAATATTACTTTCAAACAAAGAGAACTTTTAAGATAACATTTTAGTGAAACTAAAGAGCATTTAAGGATTCTAATTAAACTTCAAAGAAGAAAACATAGAGATAAAAGGATGCAGACAGAAGTAGGGTGCCAAAATAACATATCCACCTCTAAAATTTATGTCCTATTATCAGAGAAACCATGAAAATAATGTAAACAAAGAAAAACATTAACAAGAGTGGAATAACATCACCATCTAGCAAAGCTCATGAATCCTAGGAATGTGTTGGTTCCATTGATGTTCAGTCCAAGAGATTTACAAGGCTCCAAAGCCAAACTTTATTAAAACTCTGAGTCTATGCTCAGCTCAACAATCAACCAACAAACATAATGAGGCCTCCATGCAGTATTTAACTTGAAAAGGAGGACCAAAACCATATCTAGGGTTCTGTAAACCATTAATCACTCATAAATATCATTTTTTCCTATGAGACCATACAAGGCCCAAGGCACAAATATCCTAACTTAATAAATGCAAAAATAACTCAACTAGTTTTGGAAAATAATTGACTTTGAGGCTTCTCAATAACTTTCAAAATATCTCCAAGTGTGTTTTTTTGACTTTCTGGCAAGGGTGCAACACTGAGGTTCAAGGGCGCAGTGCCAAATCTGGAAAAATTGGTCCTTTTGCAGCTGAGATTTGGAGGCCTTCCCGGTGTCCAAATGAGCTCCATGATAGCTCAATGGAAAGTCTGTCCTATCTAGTTTCCAAAAATGCCTTTATTTTTATGATTGGTGTTCATTTTCCTAGTGAAAAACTACGTTTTCCAAGACTGCTCAGGGCGCAGCGCCAGTGCTGAAAATAGGGCAGAAAGGTGATTTTTTGCATGTTTTTGGCACTTTTGGAGGACCAGTTTTGCTCCAAATGACTTAAAAATTTGTGTGGGTGATTTCCTTGGCCCGATGAACAAAAAAATGAAAATTTTTCCTCAATTGCGTGCTCCAAAAAAGAGCGCAGCGCCAGTGGCGCTGCGTGCTTAGCCCTTCAAAACAGTCAAAATTTCCAAAAACTCAAAAAGATGTCAAAATTTGGATTTGTCTTACTGATCATGTCTGGGATGCTTGTATGGATGCATCGGCAAGAATGTCAAGATTTTATTTGTCCTTTGCCTCTTTTAAGGCTTGAATCTTTGCAAGGGCTCTTTTGAGCTTGGCCCTTGCGATCTTGTTTCTCAAGGCATAATGCCTTGCCATCTTCTTTTTCATGTCAAGGTCCCTCTTGGTCTTCTCCATCTAATCCTCTAAATGCACATTTTACCTCTCTAACCAAGATTCCCTATCATGGTCTATTTCCATGGCAAGAAGCTCACTTGGAGTGAGCTGCTCTGCCAATGTTGTCTCTTGCTCTCTTTCCTTGGCTAGAGCCTTCTTCAGGCCAATTGTCCTTGGCCTCCTCCTAGGAAGTTGTTATTCCTCTTCTTTGATGTCATCATGAATGTCCAAGACTTCATCTAGCTTGGCCTTGACTTTTCTAGCCTCTTTCCAAGCTCTGATAGCTCTAACCTCATAAATAGCCTTCTTTGCCTCCAACTACTTGTTTTCAACCTCAAAAAAGTGGATCACATTCTTAGCCCTACCTAGATTGGTTTGCAGATCTTTAATCTGAGCATATTTTCTTTTAAGCAGCATGTTAGTGATCCTTTGCTCATTTTCATCATCACTGTCAAGGTGAATAAGTTGAAACTCTTGTTCATTTTCATGCTTGTCTTCTTCTTCTTCTTCATCAATGACCTTTTCCTTACCTTTGTCAAGTTGCTTGGTTGATGTAGAAGGCATGGCCCCTTGCCTCTTAAGGGCAGAAAACGCATGCCTATTTCCCCTCTGGTAGGTCAAAGTAAAAGGTTCCATGTTGACCATCTCAGCCTCATCTGTTTCATTGCCATCATTACTACCATTTGCCTCACTATTTGATGCACTACCATCTGCCTCACTGCCATCTTCCTCATCACTCTTTTCCTCACTGCGTTCTGCCTCATTACCTTCTTCCTCACTGTCTTCTTCATTGTTTGATGCACTGGTACCATGAGATGATGGTGAAGGATTATGTAAAGGTGATGAAGGAGGAGGATCATCATGATGTGAAGGACTATGAGTGGATGGTGAGGTGGAAGAGTCATCATGAGGTGAGGGAATGTGAGTGGATGGAGGAATGGGAGGATGAGAAGATGAAGGGAAATATTGCTACTGATGGGCTTGTGGAGAAGTAAACACCTCATTGGCAATGAAGGTCTCCCATGGAACACCCTTTTGCTGTAGTTGGTGCATAACAACCATTTTAATCAATGAGTGATGGAAGAGGCTTTGCATCTACTAAGGATAGTCTCTTTGTTGTAAAATATAGGAAATTTTTTCAATGCTTCTGTAGAGGTAATAGGATATGTGCAACATCCTCACCTTCGTAAAGTGCATAAGCAACCTGATGTGATAGGAGTAAATGCGGGAGAATCTTCCTTCACATGTGAAATACTTCATAATTATCCTCATCATAGGTGCATATCTATCAAGAAAATGTGAGAAAGGAAAGATGGATTTGTTGTGGTATTTGTACCTAGGCTTTAGGTAGGGTTCAAATTAGCTCATGTCTAGATTGGCCTGCTTGAATCATTTCTCCCCTACACTTGGTATCCCAGTGGCATTGGCAATAACATATGTAGATAGCTCAAAAATGACCCCTGCAAGGTTACCTTGTTTTTCATGCAAGTTAATAATGAAAAGTTTGGTTAGCTCAAGGTGGTTTTGTACCTGTTGTACCTTCTCACAAAAATCAAAGCATCCCACATGCTTGAAACATGAAACAGTAAGGGGAGATGCCATTAGCTCCCTTGTGTTGAGGGGTTCAAACTTATTGATTTTTCCACCTTTGTGCCCTTGCCTCCTTGGCATTGGAGCCTCTCCACCACTATCATTGTCTCCCTCTCTTGACATGTTTAAAAATATGTTTTGAAACACTCTTAGGCTGATGTCCAATTGAGATGAAGGAGGGTAATGGAATGTTAATCTTTTTGCAGGTGAAGAGACAAAGTGTTATGAAGGAAATGGATTTAGGGGGAAACTTAGATGAATGACATCCTTCACAGCACCCTAATTCACCCCTGTCTTGACTGATACTCTTTATGGGCAGATGAAATGAGTTTAGACAGTGCTTTCAAGCTTTGTAGCCTAGGGTTTCTTCTTAGGGTTTCCTTCTTTCAATTACAAATCATCAAAAGCTTGAAAATGTGGTTAGGGCATCCACTTATCATTTATAATTGCCTTGGAGAACCTTGGAGGAAGCTTGAAAGAAGTTTGAGTTGATTTGAGTGTTTGTAGGTGTGGGTGTCAGGCAAGAGCACAACGCTCTTCCAGGCGCGTAGCGCCACCTCTCAGGAACGTAGCGCCCGTGTAAAATGTATGGGAGAAAAAAGCCAAGGGTGGAGTGCTCGATCCTAGGCACGCAACACCACAAAAATTTGTCCAATTTTGACTTGGAAACTTAAAATTCTTCACTCTTGAGCATTCTAATGATTTTGCAAGGCAACAATAATTTGTTTGAAGTGTTATATGGGTTTTTATAGGCTCATGAACTTTTGATTTGATCTTTGAAACCCACTTTCTAAATTTTTCAAGTCCTTTTCTTTTTCAATGATGTCTTTTAACACTTTTGTTTGCAGGTGATTACAATAATTTGAGGTGGCTCTTCCTTTTGCTTCTTGAGGCATGATGAATTCACCTTTGAAAACCTTAAGATGTTTACACAGTAGTAGCATCTTCAAGAACCTCTATGGTTTCCATTACAATACTCAACTTATGTTTTCACCTTCTATGGCCACTTTCCCAAAACCCTAGGTGTTTGGAGTGATTTTTACATCAATCATCAATGTTGTCTTCTAAGTTCTCTATAGCCCTTTCAAGTTCATTCATTTTTGTCCAGTTCACCTCACCTTTTCCCCTATCTCATCAATAGCTTCTGGTAGACTTTCCTCATGCTTGGCTTTGTGTGCCTCCTCCAGGTCATTTTTTCCATTGATCACTGTTTGGCATTCGATTTGACCATCAAGTGCAAAAACCCTAATTTTGTACAAGAACAAGTGTTTCCTCTCTTCCTTGCTGCAAGTTGTTTTCATTTAGGAGCAAACCACCCACCTATTTAGTACTTTCTGCTAATAAACCTTTCAACACTCTTGCATAAGTGTCAAAGTTTGTCCAATTTCCTCATGTGTAGACTCTGAACTGAAGGGATAGTCTTCTTTGGAAATCTTTTAGGTCTTTCTTGAATAACCATGTCTCAACATTCTATTACATCTGAGCCAGATTCTAGCAAAGGAAAATCAGTGCTAAAAACACTAATAATAACCTTAGAACATGTGAAACCCTAATTGAACTAGTGGGAGGGTTCTTTGACCTGATTTTGACTGAAAATTGGCTTGGGGGCTTCAAGTGAAAACAGAGTATTGTTAAAAATGCTGTATTGAAGATCCAAAATCCAATGTACTTGATTTCTCTAAAGAGCCTACAAAGATAGTTTTGAGACCATCAATGCTTGAGGAACCTAGGGAACATGGGAATGAGTAGGCTATAGGAAACACTAGAGGGAAAGTGGAGTTTAAGTACAGGGGAAAAATAGGTCAATGAGATTATAGGCAGGGAAGGAGGCTGAAAATGATAGGTAAAAGCCCATAAGGAGTTTGTAGGAGTGACAGGGTGGCCATGGAAGAGTGAAAATTTTTCTATAAGGACAATGAGGGCAGTGAGATTTCTGAAACTCACAATATTCTAGAAATGTTGTTTTCAGAAATATAGAACCAATCTTTAGTCATCTACCGATAATGAAAAATATTGATGACTAACAAAGTGAAAAGGAGTGAAGTGAGGGATTAGAGGGTAGAGGTTTGAAGTGAATTCTTGATTTAGTAGAGGCACCAAATAAACTTTCAATTTGAATAAATGGAATTTCATTGATTAATGTTATTATAAAACTATTTTAAATTAATGTTATTATAAATATATTTTAAAATTAGATAATAAAATTAATAGTTAATCCAAATATTATGTATAAATGGAAAATCCTAGAAACCCATTAAATTTACATCAAAAAAAAAAATATCTTGTTTGGTAAGGTTTCAAAACAGTAGAGTTCACTCATAATACATCTCACATTGTCAAGATTTAAAAAATCATAAAATTAACTAGATTATAATTTAATTATAATTATAATTATATATATATATATATATATATATATATATATATATATATATATATATATATATATATATATATATATAGTCTAACTTATACAAAAACTTATAATAAAATAGATTTTTTCACCGAAATCCCACAAAACAATTTCAAGAAAAAATGTGATTTTATTTTTGTTTAAAATGTATTTTTAAATGCATAAATGGAATTCAACTCTGAAAAACCTCTGGGTCAATAAAATTCTACAAATTAAACACTTTTTAAAAATATCTCCCAAATTTTAATTAAAAATAATCAGAAAAATGTGGTAAAAAAAGTTAACAAGATTCTTAACCATAGAGATTCATTCTCATTTTACTAGATAAATCTCAACCTTTAATATATATATATATTAATAAAACTAGCAATTGCACCACATGTAGCAAAAGAAACGTCCTAAGGCAATAACATAGGAAAGAGTAGCCTAAAATAAATAAGGTGTTGCAGAGAAGGACCATCGTGAAGGAATGAAAGGAAAATTTTGCTTCCATTGAAGCATGTCATGGAGTGTTCAAAGGTATTGAGGATAAGAGTTATCAACCAGAAAGATACATTTCTTAAACTCTAAAGCCTCTTCTTGATTGAAAACATACTATACTGATAAGATATAGCTGAAGATAAATAATTTAAAAAACTTCTTGGCACAATTGTTACATAATAATTTGATGCACAACTTGTATAGCAGTTAATGTCAGCTTGCAACAAGTCCAAATAAAACAAGTGAAGTCTTTCATGTTCTTGTTTTTTTTCATTATAGTTGATATGAAGTTGGTTTCTTTTGTTTTTTGTGATATGTCGCAAGTTATTATTCACACAGTGATTTATTGACGTTCTTAGTTGAAATGGATCTTATTAGATGCATGGTGGCCAGAGAGACTAAAAATTTCAAAATAGCTATCTCTTATGACATCCATATTTTCTACAAATCATCCAAATTTTCCATCTTATAGAACAATTTCTAACAATAACAATTCAATTTACTCTCCAATTTTTGAAACCCCCACCTATGTTGGGGAGATCACAGGGTAAAATAAATTTTTCTTGTGGTTTCTTTAAAGGGTTCATAAACAAAACAGACAACGAGAAAGCCAATATTGTGGTATAATAACTAATTTTTGAATCATTGTGACAAACAAAACATCACATTAGCTCACATTTGTAGAGAAAATTACAATAGAGTATCACATCTTTCTTATCATATCTAAATGTTCATATATGAAACAAATACCTTGTGCCTCGGAGTTTAAATTTGTGCAAGGAGGAGGAAAGGAGGAATGTGAAGGTGCAAGAAAATTGTACACAAAACCCCTTAGGGTTGTCTCAACTTACTTTATTGTTAATCACCTAGCGTTAATTTTGTAAAACTATAATTTTTAGTAAGGACTAAGTGGGTTTTTTCTTTTGTAATTTTTGTTTGGAATTGAAAAATAAAAAAATTATATAAGCTAAAATTATTTAGTGAAAAACATTGTTTCAAAAAATTGAGCAAGTTTGAAATCATATAATATGAAATTTTTTTATGATTATAAAGTAAAAAACATGTAAGATTTTCTAGGTACAATTAGGTAATTAAAGATATGTATATGGTTTTTTTTGAAGGGAAGAAATTTTATATTCATTAACAACAAAAATAAAAAAGAGTATGTACGTAGTTACAAATTATTTGCTCAAGATAAATTATGCCTAATTTGGAAATTAAAAAAAATCGCATATTCTAAAAATTTTCATCATTAATTTAATATTTTATATTTTAAGAAACTCTACTTATGAATAATAAAACATATGTAAGACAAATAATGTATAACAAAAAAAGCCATGTTTTTTTGGAATAATAAAATAGTTGTAATAAAAATAATATAGAACAAGACTATGTATATTTGGATGTATGAAAATTTAGATGCATTTTATTAAGGAATTTTTTTTAAAGAATAAAGGTTATAAACATTTAAAATTTATTTTATTAAATAATTAGTTTAGATCTATATTATTTATGAGATGGATCAATTCTCTAGGCCATCTTCTTTTCCCCCTTTAAATAAACTATATTCCACATGAATACCATGGGTCAATACCATGGGCTGTTTTTATAGTTTATTATTATTTTATTTTATTATTTTTATTTTTTGTTGTATTTTAACCTTGTTAAAATGTTCATTACATTATGTCAATCTCTTTATTTACTTTACTTTTATTTTTAATTTTGTGTAATTTGACACAGTCAAAATGCTAAACATGACATTACAATATTTCTATCATACTTTGTTGGAGAGAATGGTGACACAAAAATACTTATTAAAATGAAAAAAACTAGCATTACAAAAAACATATATAAAAATATTTACTTGTGGATCTAATGGCCTAAAACATTTCAATCATCTAACATTTAATCCAATCGCTTACACATGGACACAGTAGCAGCAGCTAAGAGAGTTGTTTTCAAATAAGAACGTCTTACGACGTAAATATTCTAAAATATTCTATGAAAATTACTATCCA
The DNA here is from genome assembly GCA_034641835.2 of Pinus albicaulis. Lineage (NCBI taxonomy): Eukaryota > Viridiplantae > Streptophyta > Pinopsida > Pinales > Pinaceae > Pinus > Pinus albicaulis. The sequence goes on along the minus strand of CM076573.1, from coordinate 904,361,961 downwards.
TCAAATAACTATTAATAATTAAATTAAATTTTAAAAATCATATTAAAAAATAAATACCCTCATTAACATAATTATATTAATTACACCTTTAACATAATTATATTAATTACACCTTTAACATAATTATATTAAAATACATTAGAATGATCCTTTCACACTTTTCCAGGGTCAAAAAGGAAAACAAATAAAGTGAACACGCAAAAAATACACTCCAATTTCTCGTTGGTATCTATTCTGCAACCCATCGTCTTCAATATTTATAAAGCAACAATACTTCGTTCAGCACGGCAGCGATAAATGTTTTGACACGTAGCTGTCCCATATGAACTCTATAGTGTGAACAGAACGATCATAATATATATATTTTTGTCCATTTTTAATTGAATTATTACATAAAACCTTCCACCTTATACTTTGTAAACATTTACCGCCAACTTTTAACTTTACAATAATTTCGTTTATTTGCGAAGAGATCTTTTGTCTGTTCGGCTATGTCCGGACGCATATACAATGTATATATCGCGGGGTTCAACTGTGAGGTACGTGATGATTTTGACAATGGAGCCTCTGATAGAAAGCCCGTGTCCTGAACGACAAAATTAAGCTCAGTACTATGCCGATCACGCAGATCGAACCCCATATGAGAAACGTATCGTTGTAGCAGTGGGCTCCATGGCAAACAATTGAGCCAATTCTATGCACAGGAGGAGCCGAAAGATGATCAGCCTCTATTTTATTCTTCTTGGCTCTGTCCTCGTAGAAAATGCCGGCCAAATAGCCCAAGGCTAGAGATCCCAGAGGGATGTTTATAACCAAGATATTATGATTCACCCCGAAATTCTTGAGGCCGAATAACTCCGAGGTGATGGAGATTGCAATGGAGGTTACCATTCCTGTGAAGAATCCCAGGATGGCTGTGCCCAGATACAGAGCCATGCTGTCGTTTATTAGAAGCAGGAAGAACGAAGCTGCCATGGGAACCATCGATATGCCGATCCAGGCCTGTCTGGGGAGGCAGATTTTGAACCTGCGCAGATTTAATGAAATGCATTAAATTTTTTGATGAATCTCACTCAGGTAGGGTAGTATTAGTGTTTGGATTTAGGTTAGAGTAGTTTAGGGTTTGAACTTGATGCAAGACGTTTAAGGTTCATCAGCTACTTAAATTATACTTGAGGGTGTTCTAAATAATTAGAAAGAATTTGGAGACAAAATCCCAAAAATAGATGGCAAAAAATAAGATTTAAACAAATTTAGACTGAATACCATTAACACCTACACATTTTTCACCCACAGCACACTAATGGTGGATGAAAAAAAGGAATGCATACATATATTTTTATTTTGATTGTAGATTGTAAGAATATTTCAAAAAGACTAGAAATATTAAATTGCAAATTTGAAAAATATTTTAAAAATAAGACAGATGACTAAAAAACAATTGAATTCTCTGTTCAAACAATGGAATTCCAAAAAGTATTTCTGAAATTTACAAACAGAATTAAGTTCAACCTGCCATTCAAAGAGAATTCCAAGATCCTACCATGGTAAATTGCAAGAATATTTTAGAATTAGAGAGACAGAAGCAAATAGAAAAAAACCCCAATCAGTATTTCAGAATTCTAAAATCGAATTAAGTTCAACCTGTAACAGAGTTGGGCTAATTTGGAATGATTGGGCTTACCTTAATAAGTAGTCGAGCGCCGAAGACGCCAGGCGGCCGAAGAAGCTGGAAGAAGACGAGAGTGAAACTAAGATGGAAGCTTTGGAGTAGCCGCGGGACTCTGCAATTTGGCCCAAATTGCTGATGAATACCAAACCCAACGTGCCTCCGCAGAGATAGACCAGGAAAAATAGCCAGAAATCAATGCTTCTAATCAATTGGATTGTGTTATGATCCTCCCCAAGGACCGCCCGCCTGGATTTCGGTTTGGTCTCGCATGACCCGGCTCGGGGCACGCTGCTGCTGGGACTGGTGGCTTCTTGATCTTGAATTTGCAGGGGCAATTCAATTTCAGTTTCGTCTTTGGACATGGAGCCTCGTTTGCCCACTTCATTCATTTCAATTGTGGGTTCCGATTCGTCCTGCTCGTCCAGTACATCAATTGCCAGGACCCTGGCGTCCCGATGCACCTGCCGGCGTTTAATGTCCGCCTGGTTTCTCAGTTCCGTGACAAAGAGCGTAGCAGGCAGTGTCACAGGTGCGAGCAGGAGGCCAAGCAGAATTGATGCATGTAGCTTGCCAGAGGAGGACGAGAGCGGCTGAAAGTCCAGGAGCAACAAATACACACCGGTGACTATGGCTATTCCGTATGACATTACTGCCAAGAATGGCCTCTGCATTTGCGCCCTTTCCTTTTGTTCTGACCCTCCGACGAAGGGCAGAGAGAGTAAGCAGACCATGGCAGGAACCCCGGCGTTCAAGAGCAGGTAAAGGGATTTGGTGTGGGGAGCTATTGCGGTCTGGATGGAGGTGTAGACCGCGGCGCTCAACCCCACATAACTGGTGGAGAGCCCCAGCGCGAAGCTTCTCTCATTTGCAAAGTTTCGAATACAGAGCAGGTAGGATACTGTGTTGAACCAGCATATGCTGTTTCCTGCCAACATACAGAGAAGAAACACCTGCCATGCACAAATAGAAATCAGTAAATCAATTTCTTGATCACAGTAGAATGCACAAAGCAAAATCAAGAAATCTATTTCGTGATTACAGCTGAATGATAATTGCCACACATATAATGATTTATGAATGTCTTTAGTCTATGTATATACATTCTGTGCCATGTGAAACCTCTGCATAGATATATCCTATATATATATATCTCACATTTATTCTGAAAATATCAAGATAAACTCATTTTTTACATGATGCTCATCCCTTGATCTAATACAAAATTACACATCTTTATAAAGCTCAGGTGCAATTGCAATTAAGGCCAGTGCCTCATTCACTGTATGAATGAATTTCAATTTTCACCCACCTGCCAGTATGCCAAAGGAGAAATCTTCCAGACCAGGGAGAGCCACTGGACTCCATAGCCCACTAACCCCAAGCAGCCGGCAATCAGGAGCACAGTCCACAAAGGCAAATAAAGAGAAGCGAAGCCTGATAACCAACCCAGGGCCTTGCCTAGATCTGAGGCCACTGCAAGATTGTTGAGTTGGACCTGGTTAATGTCCAATACTTCCTTCAGCACAGAGGAATAATCAGAGAAATCGAAGTTGGTTCCATTGATTACCTGCAACCATATTGCAGTGACAAAGCCCATCCATTTGAATGCTTCTGTTCCTCGCCAGTCACTCTTCATTGCTACCCCGCACATTTAAAATGTTGAATCAGCAGGTGTTGCTCCGTTTAAATGAAGAATCATAGCTGAGGCAGAGAAACTTAGCTACTACAGAAAGTCAATATACAGCCCAGCCCGTTTGAATAGCCATTAGCCTGGATTGGGATGGAATTGGAGAAAAGTGGGCTAAGATTTGTGACCACTAACCATTTCTGGTTCACTTCATCAATGCCACTGTCAATCTATAGGTAAATAAATGAGGAATGAGATTCTTTATGGTTGGCTAAGATTTGTCCTCCAGCACCCACAATTTGATTGCAATTTGGGAAGAAAAGACCACAGTATCTGTATTGCGGAAACCCCACGAGGTAAACCATAATTGAGATTCAGATTCATGTACCAGGAAATCAGGTTTGAACAATAACCATTAATTAAGCATTGACTTTAGAGTTGAGATTCGGCACATGTGTGAGTTAATTTTTGTTATTGTGACAAACAGTCTGGTATGAGTAGATTTTTTACCATGAACAATGTCTAACTCAATACTAGATTTACTTAAAAACACTGATATATGAAAATTCTAAATTTTCTATCCTGACATTCACGAAAGTGGCATCAGGATGCCAATCAGCATTAGCATTAGCATTACCTTTAGCAGGTTAGAGGCCATAAATAGTCGAATTTAATTAGATTGCAGATTTAGAAAATACTAGATAAAAGCTAGATTAAATAATTGACTTTGTTTTACCTTTTTCCTATCAAATTTCAAAATATTCACAAAAGCCTGCAATCTACTTAAGTTCAGATACAACGTGTACTTTGCAAGAATGGAGAGAACTTTCCCAACTATTATGCAGTAATGCTTATGTATAGTTATATTTATTCCAACATTTCATAAACAAAAGTGAGATTAAACAATTGACTTTCTTTTTGTTCATCGAATTTCAAAATATTTTCCGAAACAATTTAATTAAATTCAACTACATTGTTTACTTCCCAGAGATGCAGAGAACTACTTTCCTCATTGTTATGGGATAATGACTTTACTCGTCTGGTTATTGTATTTATTCCCAACGGCCTCACCACGGCCCCAACCGACAGGTAGCCATGGCCATTTTTTTAAATAGACAGTAACCAGAAAGTGGATGTGAGACATCTCATCCTTCCATGGCTGTGGTTAAATGCTGACTTGACTTAAATTAAATCTGATAAACGTTGTTTGATATCCTAAAAGAAGTGGGGAAAGAATTAAAGCAAACGGTGGCTTTATTGATTGAACATATTTGTGAGCTACAGAACTTAACAAAACTCACTTACATAGCTAAAACATGATATAGCCAAATTCAACTGAAAAAAACCAGAAAATCTTAAATAATATAAACAACAAACTATGTTATAACCAAATTCAGCTGAAAAAAACCAGAAAATCTTGAATATCTGTTTGTTATCATAAAAGCGACCGTGGAAGAATTAAGAACAATTTCTTTATTAAGTGAACCACCATAAGTTAAAATCCAGGACCACACTTACTCCACCCATAATCTCTGGCAATCATGTTTTCTTATCAACCATTAACTGCATGTTGAAGTTCCACCCCTGTACGCTTCGCCTATTCATTCCATTCCATGCCCGTGTAGATTTCTTATTCATCTCGTCTGCTTTGAAAGATGCATGACATCTAATTTTCTTGAAAAGTGCATACGTTTTGCTTACTCTCTCCCGTCGAATGCTTAGTTCCCATTCTGTTGAAAAGTGCAAATGTAGAAGTTTATCTTAAATATTTGTGAAATCAAGTAAAAAATCTTAAAGATTTGTGAATGACATGTAACAGTTGTGTTCTTCGGTAGTACAAATTATTAGGTTTAACTTAATAACGTCTTATACTCCAACTGATGGAAGGGATGATAACTCCCATGACTTTTTCTTCCAATTAATTAAAAACGTACACGCTTTCGGAAATATATATATATATATTATTTTAATAGATAAAACTTTTTAGCAGGATAAATTAAAATATACAAAAATAAATCTTTTAGGGCTCTATATATTTCAATTTCTTCTCTTTTAGTTATATATATCTTGTTTGTTTATTTCAATTGGTTGGCCTATAGTTATAATATATTTATGGGTCTTATTACTTGTCCTCCCACTCACTAAACTGTAATAGCAAACTCAACCATACTCCAAAAACTTTAGTTATATATACACATTTTTACGAATTGAACTTGGGTGAAGAGATTGCCTTTCCCTCAACCTTCCAAAATTATAATTATAATTATATATATATATATATATATATATATATATATATATATATATATATAGAATTATAATTATAATTATATATATATATAATTAGAGATTGCCTTTCCCTCAACCCTCCAAAATTATAATTATAATTATATATATATTGAATATGTACTGTTTTATATATTTAATATAAATCAGCGTTTTTTTCTTCTGAAAATATATATATATATATATATATATATATATATATATATAAAATTTAACTTTTAAAAATATATATATATATATATATATATATATATAATTTAACTTTTAACTAGTAAATTTTATAATTTAAAATATCTTATTGTTGTATATTAAAACTTATTATCTATATTAAAATAAAATAAAATTTATTCTTTATATTAAAATAAAATAACAAGTATATATTTGTTTATGTTTTTAGTCCCGAATTAAAATATAGAAATATGGAGCATTTCTTCACATTTAGTGGAGGCTCACCTTAAGGGGATCTAAGAGAGTCTAAATAGTGATCAACAACAACTAGCAACAATATCAAAGAACTTCACACTTGGTTTTAGACCACTTGAATTAACCTTTGGGGTTAAGTACATATGTGAAATTATGCTAATATTTATTAAGTGTCTAAAGGGATCAAATCTCTCAAGATGTAAACCTTTTTTTTGAGTATAGAAGTTGAGGAAAATTTTGCACCTCTAGAAATTTGATTCTTGTGGGGTCTTAGTAGGTCTGAGCTAAGATAAATTTATGCTGATTTTGAACCAAAACACAATAAAATATTTTAACTATAAGGTTTTGTATAATTTATAGAATTAATTTGTTTGTGTTATATACATATAATACTTTTTAACATGTTACATTTAAATATTGAAGGAAATACAAATCTCTATCTTACTTTCAATTAGAAAAAATTTATTAATGGAATAAGAATTTACATTCTCACTCTCTCTCTATGTTTTAAATTTTAATATGAACTCCATAATAAGAATGAAATCGATTACAAATATCCCCCACAATAGAAAGTGACATATATATATATATATATATATATATATATATATATATATATATATATATATAACTTTTTTGTTTTTCTCCAGGTGATATAAAATTATGTTGTTTATAACTCATAGTAAACTATTTTTTTCTTTTTTCTTTTCTGTTATTAATATATTTTTGTTTTAAATGCTACATGTCAAGTGAACATAGAATGAATTATACATAATGTAGTATCAATAATATTATTTTTACTATTATTTTATTTTACTTTTAATTTAGTTTATCTCTCTATATAAAGTTTGATGTAAAAGTTAAGTGGAAATTGAAGTATTTTATTTATGACAAACATTGACTTGTTTTGTTATTAGAATTTTTAAAATTTGTTAATGTATGTATTATTTTATTATTTTTAAATATATTGTTATTTGACAACATCTTTGTCATACTGACTTGGTAGAGGGTAGTAGAGGGCCTCTCCCTGCAATAGGGCCTCTCCATGCAACGATTAGATGGTAGAGGGGATGGTCAAAGGTTTATGATATTATAATTAATTTATCTCAAATTAGTTAACTAAAGAGACATTTAATTTACATGAGTCATTGCATGTATGTCGTTTGGGAGGGTTTAAATTTTTTAAAGATGACTCTCGTCTTTGATCTCTCCCTATGAGGTTCAACTAGTTTACACCTTAGTAGAGGGCCTCTCCTTGCAACGATTAGATGGTAGAGGGGAGGGTCAAAGGTTTATGCTATTTTAATTAATTTATCTCAAATTAATTAACTAAAGAGCCATTTAGTTTACATGAGTCATTGCATGTATGTCCTTTGGGAGGGTTTAATTTTTTTAAAGATGACTCCCATCTTTGATCTCTCCCTATGAGGTTCAACTAGTTTACACGTTAATCCCTCTCAACCTGGATAGATCCAAAGTTAAGATGAATCTAAACTAGTAGTTTACATAGCACTTCATGACATACTTGTCAAGTGAATTACATCAAAAAACTTATATTTTATATAATTAAAAATAGATATTTAATTAATTATTAATAAAATTTGCATAATAAATTTTTTGATAACAAGTAAGAGAAAATATTAAAATTAATTATTTAATTTTTTTTTTTTTTAGTCGAAATTCTATTCAATTGTAAAAAAGATGTACATCGAGAGTAACAAAAAGCAGGCGGTCTCACCCTGACCGAGTTTGTTGACCATTGTTTGTAGCATGTGAAAAAAATACAAAAAGGAAGCTAAGGACATTGTCCATAAATGGGAAGGCCAAAGACACCAAAAGACAAACAACACATAAAAAACACATGATAGCATACTAGTCATCTGACATGATGAAAGTTGGGTTATATGGGGTTGTTTCTGGAGGAGGAAGAGGGCAAAGGTTACAATGGACATGCCCTTCGAAGTGCGCCAGCCATGGTTCCAGATTTTCCCCTTTTTATACAAGATGGTTTTGGCCACGCCAAACAACCACTATTCTCTTTCTGACTTGGCACTGAAAGTAGTGCATCCTATCCAAGGTGGTCACTAGCTCAGAGTGCTCCTCCCTTAAAACTCATTCAGCTGACTCCACTCGATCCAAAAAATATTGAATTAGCTCATGACAATTCTCCAGACAAAAAAAATTGAATTACCTGCGGGCTGGGAGCTGAACGCCTGCCAAACCCCCAACTGACCTTTCCACCACACCGCACACCACCACGTCGTTGAGGTTTTTGAGACCTCCCTCCTTGACGAGATGCTTGCTCGTTACCGCCACGACCACCACGCGTTCCAACACTCGACAACCAGGAGCAACCAATAGTCTTGCCACCCAGATGCATCCTAGCTGCAACCATTCCCAACTCCTCAAAATGAACTAGCCTATTGTGGTCCCCTCGTCCCGTTGAGCCTGGCTTGGTAGGGAGGGAGGAGTGCCCACACTGAGGGGAAGGTTGCATGATGACCAGACCAACTGCACCACTACTCGAACTTGACTCAAGAATGCCGGAGCAACCAAAAACCTTTAGGGCCCGACCAACTATAACTTCCCCAGATCGTTGCACTTAGAGCCCAAACCTCCTTTCACCCAAAATTATCCACAGACAACAACACACAACAACTCGGCTACTGTCATGCCATCAATTGAGCACTTTGAATTTCTAGTCCTTCAGAACACCGAGAACATGAGCAAATAGAGGAGTGGGAAGTTTTACACTCGCCCCTAGTCCCAAGGGGCCTCACACATACCACACCATAATACCGAAACAGTAACCTTCAGGAAGGCGACTGATCTGAAAATGGGTTGGATAACTTGTTATGCTTTTCAAGAACCTCCCACTTAGTTAAACAAATAAAATATCTAGCTTATACTTGAATTTTGTGGAATTTTATGCTTGAAACAGGTGTATGTTTTTTCACTGTTTAAGTGCTTTAAGTCCATTTGTTTTTGCTGAAATTAAACATGTGTAACAACCATATAATGAAGAAAATAAAAATCAACACATAACAACAAATTTAATCTAGGAGTTCACCTGAACATCGTGGGCTACGTCTCCTTAAGCTCTTGTCATCTTGACTTGGCTCTTTGGGATTATGGAAAAATTTCTTTTACAATTTACAAACTCAAATCCAATGGTTAACTGAACTAAACCTATGGGTTTAGAATACCATTATACCCTTTTCATGGCTGTCTTCACTCTGAAAAACAAATCTAGGCTTCCTTAGACTTGATTCCTTCTGTCGGTGCTCTTGAGCTTCTCTATGGGACTAACTCCTTCATAATTATTTTTCTGTCCCTGAAACCTCACCTACTGTCTCTAGCACATATCAGACCTCCAAAATGGACTGATTATTTTCTCCAAAAGAGCACTGGCTCCCTAATCTAGGCCTCCATCCACTGTTGGCCCTAGGCTGCCCAAAAATTCCCTGTAGGTTATAGACCTTTAGAAGTATTCAAATGACTCTGAAAATCCCTTCAATGGATTTAGAATATCAAAAGTAGTCTGAAGATACTATTGGTTCGCTGAAATTGGCCTCCAACTGCTCCGGTTTCACCTCCAACACCTGGTGGCACCCCTTGTCTCTAGGGTCAAAGAAAAATTCTCTGTGGGTTATCGACCTCTAGAATTCCTCAAAAGATTTTGAAAAATCCTCCAATGGATTTAAAAGTATCAAAATAGTCATAAATGACTATTGGTTTGCTGAATAAGGCCTCTAGCTGCCCTGGCTAGGCCTCAAACTGCTGCTGGCACTTACTGGCCCTAGTGGCCCCTGGAACTTCTCTGAAGCATCCAGGCTCTAAAAGGCTCTAAAAGTCCTCTAGAGGCTCTAAAAACCACACTATTAGTTCCAAAACATATGAAACATCCAAAATTGAATATTGCATTACTGAGAAAGGCCTCTAGCTGCGTTGGCTACGCCTCAAAATGCTGCTGGCCCATGGTGGCCCCTTGAACTTCTTTGAAGAAAAAACCTGCTCAAAAGTCCTTTGATGGCTCCGTAACCCTCACCAATGAGTCTGTAATGTCTGAGATAATCGAAATTTACTATTAGCACTCCAAAATTGGTTGAATGTAGCTCAAGATAGAGCATAAACTCATTTTGCCCAATGACCCTTAAAAATCCTCCACCAAACTTGGAGGAACTGGACTTAACTCCAGTTAAAATAGGAAATTGTGCCAAAGATGGCGTGCCCGCCAGATTATCAGCCAAGTCTAACCATAACATTAAAGGCTGACCGTTTGCATGTGACAGGCTCCGAAGGTTTTGGCGGGTTTGCGGGTTGGAGGTTTGACATTATCCAAAGAATTTAACCGCGCCATGTGTCCGCATCCTTAACACTAATGGTTGCGGATAACGGTTGGGGCTTAAGCCCTGGGCCATGGGGTTGTGGCCATATGGGATGGGTTGGCCCCTCCAAACCACCAATCATAAAACCATAACACGTTAAATATATCTACGCCTTCATACAAGGTAAGAACCATCCGACAGAGTAGACGGTAAAGATGTGGGCATGCTAGCATGGAGGTCACGGGGTCGAGTCTGGTCGGCTCCCCAAAATTTTGTTTGACCATTCCTGAGCCATGTAGCGGCCTCCGAGCCTGCCACGTGGAAACCTCCCCTTGGCTGAAATTAAAACACGTCAACCAACTGCCCAATGAAATGATGCCACATGTCAGCATATGACTAGTCCAAATGGAATATTCCAGGGAATATTCCAAGGGATATTCTCTTTTTGAATTTCCTAAAATCTAGTCAAACTTGGTCAAAAGCCAGAAATTGTAGTTTACTGGACTTTTCAAATCGTGATAACTTCTTCATACGTTGTCAGTTTTTCGAACCATTCACGGCGCCAGAATCGGGAAGACGAGATCTATCCGGTCGCTTAGGTTCGGCACACTTCCGAATACTTTGAATTTTTAGCTATCACTTAGGTCCTTGATCCAAATCTGATCACACCTCCCCATTGAGAATCTTTTGGACCCAAAAAGGCTGATATACTGATCTGTACAGTAGATGAGAGTACAACACCCTCACTTTTCAGCCTCCATACACTTGCCTTGCATGGCTTAGTTCCTTTGAACCATAATTTGAAGGTAGTCAACACTTTCCTTCCTGAATGCTCTTTTCCTCCTATCAAGAGTTGTCTTCCTTGAAATTTCTCAGAAATTTCTGGTGAGAAATTTATAGAAGGTAGCTGAACATCGCTTCCTTGATCATTGATCCAAGATGATCAAACAAATGTGAGATTACAATAGAAAAAATGCATACTTAACTGAAATTTGCATATGTACAAATGAAAGTATGTCTTACTGTGTCAGGAAGTCAAACCACTTCTTACCAAGCCACTTCCACGACGACTTTTGCTGCTGAAAATCTTCTTCATGTGAAACATCTGTTCTCACATCAATGATGGAATCCTTGGTTCCAATTTCTCCAGTATTTTTATCCTCTTGCCTCATGTGCTTGGGATGATTAGTTGGATGCAATATCCAACATTGGGCAACAACATGTCCCCTCTTCTAGAAATGTGTGCAAGTTTTTTGCACCTTCTTTGCAAGTTGCCTTTGCCTCAACTTTTTCCTATATGCCTTCATCCTCTTCCAACATCTCCAAACAACATGGTTACACAGACCAAAATATGCACAACAACTCTTTCTTCCATTCAAGGATGCAGAATTGTCATGCCTTGCAGAAACATAATCAACTTGACTATGGGAAAAATTATACCTCAAATACTGTCTTTCATGTCCATCCTTTATACCTTCATGAGGAGATGAACTAGTAGAGGTTCCAACTTTCCTTTGAAGACTAACATCAGTGTTCATGTCTTGATAGCTATCCGAACCCTCATGCTCGCCATAAGCTGCATGTCTAAAATCTTCATACTGCAACATAGGCTTCAAACAAAGGCAATCAACTTGAAAACAAAATTAACATGTTTGTGGTTTAGAACTTGCGACAAAAGTTCTTCTTGAAGTTTTCTCACATGCCTTCATGGCTTTGGAGTTTTCGCCATTAGATTGAACATAACCAAGACCAAATTTCTTAGGTCTTTCCTCAACCAAAATAGGATCAATCATGCCTTGTGCATGCTTGCCTAAACCCTTGCCTTCATAGCCCATTTTAAACATTAACTTGGACCCTATACCTCTAGTGTGCTTTTCAAATGAACCAACACATCTTTTTGAAGAGGAAACTGAAGACAAATTAGAGTGAATTACCTCTGCTTCACGCATGTTCTTGGTTAAGGCCTCTTGGGCTTGATGAAGCTGCATCTCCATCTCATGCAATATTTTAATAATTTCTTCTTTCTCTTGCTTCATAGCAACCAATCGCTCATGAATTATAGTGCTTTCTATTCTATCTTCAAACATAATTTTCACCATCTCCTTCATCTTGAAGAAGTCTCGCTTCATGTCTTCATCGAAGAATCTTGTGAAGGAGGAGGATTTTGAAACCTCACTTGAAGAAGTTGTCATCTTATGTAAATGAACTAAAAAAAACTTTAAAAAAAATCACAAAGCTTTAAAAAACAATTGAAAAATCTTTTGAACAAAATGGCTGTAGAGTCAAGCTCTTCTTCAAGCAGCCTTTTGCAAACAAAACCTCTTGTGCTTCAAGGGTTGCCTTGAGGTCCTTTGGGTAGAGAATATGCCTTCAGCCCTTTCTTCCTTCTTGTCCTCTTCTGGACTTAGCTATCAATAGCTTTCCCTTCACCTCTAGCAAACTCAAACAACAGTGAGTTTGCAAACAGTCAAATTCTTTAACAGTGCAAACACTTTTCAAGTCAACAAGCAAACTTATGCTATGTCAAGCAAGAAACCAAGTGCTCTGATACCAACCTGATCTGAAAATGGGTTGGATAACTTGTTATTCTTTTCAAGAACCTCCCACTCAGTTAAACAAATAAAAGATCTAGCTTATACTTGACTTTTGCAGAATTTTATACTTGAAACAAGAGTATGTTTTTTAACAGTTTAAGTGCTTTAAGTCCATATTTTGTTCTTCTTAAATTAAACATGTGTAACAACCATATATGCAGAAAATAAACATCAACACATAATATCAAATTTAATCTAGGATTTCACCCGAATATCGTGGGCTACGTCTCCTTGAGCTCTTGTCATCTTGACTTGGCTCTTTGGGATTATGGAAAAATTTATTATACAAGTTACAAAATCAACTCCAATGGTTAATTGAACTTAAAAAATGGGTTTAGAATACCATTATACCCTTTTCATGGTCTTCACTCTGAAAATAGATCTAGGCTTCCTTAGACTTGATTCCTTCTGTTAGTGCTCTAAAGCTTCTCTGAGCTTCTATATGGCACTAACCCCTTCAGAATTCTTTTTCTATCCAAATATCACCTACTTTATCTAGCACATATCAGACCTCCAAAATGGACTGATCATTTGCTCCAATAGAGCATTGGCTCCCCAATCTAGGCCTCTATCCACTGTTGGCCCTGGGCTGCCCAAAAATTCCCTGTAGGTTATCAACCTTCAGAAGTATCCAAATGACTCTACAAATCCCTTCAATGGATTTATAATGCCAAAATAATTAGAATAGACTATTGGTTCGCTGAAATTGGCCTCTGGCTGCATCCGGTTTCACCTCAAACACCTGGCGACACCCCATGGATCTAGGGTCAAATAAAACTTCTCTGTGGGTTCTAGACCTATAGAATTCCTCAAAAGCTTCTTAAAACTCCTCCAATGGATTCAGAAGTATCAAAACAGTCAGAAATGACTATTGGTTTGCTGAATAAGGCCTCTAGCTGCCCTAGCTAGGCCTCAAACTGTTACTGGCACTTACTGGCCCTGGTGGCCCCTGGAACTTCTCTAAATAATCTCGGCCTTCAAAAGTCCTGTATAGGCTCTGAAAACCACACCATTAGTTCCATAACATCTAAAACATCCAAAATTGATTATTGAATTACTGAGAAAGGCCTCTAGCTGCACTGGCTAGGCCTCAAACTGCTGCTGGCCCATGGTGGCCCTAGTGGCCCCTTAAAATTATCTGAAGAAACAACCTACTCAAAATTCCTCTAATAGCTCTAAAACCCCCACCAATGAGTCTGGAATGTCTGAGATAGTCGAAATTGACTATTGGTATTCCAAATTTGGTCGAATCTAGCTCAAGATAGAGCCTAAACTCATTTTTCCCAATGACCCCTAAAAATCCTTCACCAAACTTGGAGGATCTGGGCTTAACTCTAGTTAAAATAAGAAATCGTGCCAAAGATGGCGCCCCCACCAGATTATCCACCAAGTCTAACCACAACATTAAAGGCTGACCATTTTCATGTGACAGGCTCCGAATGTTTCGGCGGGTTTGCCGGCTGGAGGTTCAACGTTATCCAAACCGCCAATCATAAAACCATAACACGTTAAATATAACCACACCTTCATACAGGGTAAGAACCATCTGACAGAGCATATGGCAAAGGCGTGGGCGCGCTAGCATGGAGGTCACAGGGTCGAGTCTGGTCGGCTCCCCAATTTTTTTTTGACCATTCCTGAGCCACGTGGCAGCCTCCCATTGGCCGAAATTAAAAACGTCAACCAACTGCCCATTGAAACGATGCCAAATGTCAGCATATGACTGGTCCAAATGGAATATTTCGAGGAATATTCTAAGAATATAACTTCTTCATACGGTGTCTGTTTTTTGAACCGTTTGTGGCGCCGGAATCAAGAAGATGAGATCTATTGGTGGCTTAGGTTTGGCACACTTCCAAACACTTTGAATTTTGAGCTATCACTTAGGTCCTTGATCCAAATCTGATCAGCGGCTCATTTATCTCCACCACACACAAAGAAATGCCCACTAAGACACAAGGCACGTCAATTCTCAGACCAAACGCCTTTAGACGAACTATCCCACGCATAACCACCGTCACCCCCAACAACACCACCAACTATACCACCTCCAACAGGTGAGCTACTCACACCTTATAAATTCCAATGAAACCATAAATACCAACTTACCCCAATCACCTTTGGTCACACTGTGCTTGCGCAGTAAAACATAGCGTGTTGACTTTGGAGAAGAAAAATAGTAAATTTACACTGCAAAGAGTCGGAGGGGATGTTTGACTGCCACCACCCTGCTTTGGAAGCCTGCCTTCATTTTTTCCGTTTTCTCGCGTAATACCAACCAAGAGAAAAACAATGTAACGAAAATTTAACACAAATTCCACACCGATGCACCATCCCACTCATTAAACCTTCGCTAGCCACACTCACCGAGATAATACGATGTCTCACACGATCACATTCCCACCTCCCATTACACTGGTTCAGACGAGAAGACAAGGAAGCCAATCCTCCACCTGCACACTAGTATTTTTCAATCATAAGGCTCAATTTTCCATATGCTCCGAGATCCTCACCCCATTAGAGATATTTAACTTTAATTTTAATTAATCATAATATATGTGCTTTAAAAAAAATAAATATTTATAGCATTAAAACTTAATTTTTAATGAGACAATCATAATTAGTTTAGACATAAAAATATCTCTATTAAAATTACATATATATTACGTATTTATTTATAGAGGGATTTTTTTTAAGAACTATTTTAGTGTGTTATTATCTCGTATCAATTTTTTTAAGCCTTCATCGGAACATCTCAATTATTGTTTCACAATCTCAATTAATCCTTTGTTGGGTTCATTCACCTATTTTTAGGTACACTTTGTGATGCCAATCATGCATATCTTCATTTATGCCACATGGTATTGCATCTTTCACATGGAGTATATAACATTTAATATAGTTTTGTGTTAAAAAGATTGTCTGTGTAATTTTTCATAATTTTTATAGATAAAATCACCTTATCAAATTATTTATAAAAATATGATATTTTTCTATTTTTAGGTAGAATTTCAATTTTAAGAGGGTACATGACTTTTTGTATTAAATAATTATAGGTACACTTTGTGATGCCAATCATGCATATCTTCATTTATGCCACATGGTATTGCATCTTTCACAAGGAGTATATAACATTTAATATAGTTTTGTGTTAAAATGATTGCCCTGTGTAATTTTTCATAATTTTTATAGATAAAATCACCTTATCAAATTATTTATAAAAATATGATATTTTTCTATTTTTAGGTAGAATTTCAATTTTAAGAGGGTACATGACTCTTTGTATTAAATAATTATAGGTCTTATTTTAGTTGAAAAGGTTAAGTTTTTGTTTTTGTTTTTTTTTTTTTTAGAATTGTGGGAAGATTTTGTTTTCCTATCTTAGTTGAAGCTGTGAATAAGTTTATAAATTAACTCAACCATATAAATTATATGACTAATACATGTTTATAACATTAATCTATGATAAATATCAAAACACTTACTTCATCATATACCTCAAGTTATTAAAATTAAAAAAATCTTTAGAATAACTAAATTATAACATTAGTTAATAAAATTAGTATTATGGGTGATAAAAAGAATTAATAAATGAGTTACACAAATATACATTTAAAAAAAACATGTAACAAGATTCCTAACCATAGAGATTCACCCCCACTTTGTCATGCCAATATACTTAATTTGTAAATAGGCTTTGTTACAATACTATGGCTTAACAATACCACATGCCAAAAAAACCATGGCTCATTCATGACACTTGTTCATATCACATTTTGTTAATAAATGAATTTAATTAAAAGGAAAAAATGCATAACCACTTTGGGAATAAATATTAGTTTTTGATTTGTGTATACTAAAGAATATTCTAGAATATTCTATGGAGGTTAAATCCCTACCATCCACATAATATATTCTCCGTGAGGCTTAAATCTCAGACAAACCAACTAGACTACACCTCATGGGTGACACACACACACACACACATATATATACTAACCAGTCTTGTACTTATATATCTTAACTCCAGATAGACTTATATATCTTAACTCAAGATTTACCAAGTACATAGAGGGATCAAATCTCTTTTGATGCAAACATCTTAGAGTGAAAAGATATTTGACCGCTCTATGATAAATCCAGAGTTAAGATGGATCTAGGGTGGTATAATATATATGTAGTTGACATTGAGATATTTTATTCACATTAAAATGTTAAAACATGTCCCCTCATCAAGATCTATTAGTTTCTCCACCTTGTCCTAAGGATGAACCACATTAGCTAGTTCGAAACGTCAACCAAATCATAATGATGTGATTAATCCAAAAAGACATTTTTATCTATATTAAAAAACTATTAATGGAATACAAATTCTCTCAATCTTGCACAACCTACATATTGAAATATTTTATTTATAACCTATTTATTTTATTGAAAGTGAATATTTTTTGTTCTTAATATATTCTTGTTTTAAATAGCACGTGTAAACTGAAAGTGAAATGAATTACGAATAATGTAATATCAATAATACTATTTCTCGTCATCTCTATATTAAGTAGTAAAGAAATTACATTTCCTCCTTGTAGTTAAAAGTGAATTACATTTTTTTACTCATCTCCATATTATAAATTACATTTCTTCCTCATACTAAAAGGTATATTTTATTTTTATTTTTACTTTCGTTACTTTATATCTCTATATAATATTATGTAAAATTAAGGTGCAAATTGAGGTGTTTTAATTAAGGCAGCTTAGTCCCTACCACTCAAATTAAACTTCAAAAATTATATTATAGTCGCATGAAAAATTATAACATGCATTGGTCAATGTTAGTTAAATTAATAATGGTTAATAGACAAATGGATCTTTGTTGATGAACCAATAAATTGATATGTGAAGTGGATAAATTAATTGCTTGCTCAGGCACATGGACTTCAATAAATTTTGATGGGTATGACCACTAGTAAGTCTACAAATTTCCATTTTTATTCCTACATAAGTGAGAGGAAAACATAAATAATGGTGATAAGCAACTCCTTGTAAATATATTTATTTACATTTATTCTTATCCATTTTTTATGCAAAGACTTGCTTAAATTATGATGGGAAGTAATTGATGGCAAACATGTTATTTTCTTCCTTCAAAGGTAAAGAATAAAAAATCACTACACAAATATCTAAAAATAATGCATGAATATTGCAACCATAGCCATAGATTATGGCATAAAATATTTGAAGCAATTATCCACATGGCATTATCCTATGCAAAGGGTGCAATAAGACTTTCAAGTTATGGTCCAATCTATTGTTTGAAAATTAGTTTTTTCTAATAATATTGAAAAATAAATATTTATTTTTCAAAGTTAAACTTTATAAGTTGCATTGATCAATGCTAAACTAATAGTGTTTGGGTTTCCAAGAGTGAGAGGGGTTATTTTATGCCCCTAATAACAAACATATATTCAATACGTGTGGGGATTGAGCATGACAACCACTAACCAAGAAAAATATCTAGCGCTATGGCAAGGCCTGGAAATCACAATGAAAAAAATAATAACCTCCAAATTAACAATATTGGAGACTCTTTGATAGTGATTAGAAAGTTGTGGAAAGACAAATGAAAGCCAAACACAAATTCTCCCCCTATTTTGGAGAGGATCGTTTTGTAAACAAAACACTTTAAACAAATCAAAATTTTCCATGTGTTATGGCATTTGAACATGAGGCAAAATCATTGGCCAACAAAGGAGTAACACTAGAGCAAGAGAAGTTAGAAATGGACCATTGATTGACTCATACTTGACCCATTTCTTGAATATTAAATTTAATTATAAAAAAATCAACTCCCAAGTTAATTGCATACATAATCAGATATCTGAACAAATATCTATGGAGAAGGTAGCCCGAGCATTCCTCTTGCCAAGTACACGGACTACAATCCATTGGATGGTTTATATATGGAAGGCTTAGTGGAATACATTAATTCCTTGGCCATAGAACTTCATGGTTCGAAACTCTTGTCCAAATCAATTAAACATTTGGCGAACTTCGGTGGCGAATTGCAATAACACGTGGCACAATGTATCATTTCTTTGAGGTGGTAATCCATTCACATAAGCGATGGGAACCTCAACCCTAGTTGAACATTGAGTCCACTACAAGATAATGTTAAATATCCTCAACCTTCATAACATACGTGTTGGGTGTGTGTTATATTCTTTCCACGACTAGTCGCACGTGTGGGGGGATGATAGCCCCCCCCCTGTCGAGGGGTTTGTAGGGGGGTACTTCCTTCCTACATTGGCCCAGGCAACGACCCGAGAATTATTTTTTGGACCCTATGTTAGGTGGAAAGACCTACCTATGGTTCTGTGCATGGGTTTTGCACATGGTTTTGGGCATGATTGTTTTCTTTCCATGGTATTTTGTAGATCTGGTCAAGGGAACTACACTTATGTTCTAATCCAGAGTTAATGGATTGGGGTTTATGAATGCCTCAACATGTATATATATGTGTTGCAACATTGAAAGGAATATAATGAAAAATCAATCTGGTAGTCCCATTTTTGGAATCCATGGGAAAATCGCTGTGTATATCTGTTTTATGTTTTATGCTATCAATGTTGTTTATTTTCTGTTTTAAAGAATTTGTTTGCAGGTAATTTATGTACAGGGTTAAAAAATACAAGTGGTATTAGAGTGTAGGTAACAAGTTAGATACACATTCGACTCACGTTGGTGGGGAGATTGTTGGACATTGGATAAACCAACGCCCCTCATGCGTTTCGCGACATGGACTAACCGCTTCTCGTGGATCCTTATCTCAGGCGATGGGATCGTTGACTAACACCTACGGTTTTTGGGATAAAAAAAATCATGATTCCCAACAAGTGGTATCAGAGGACGCCTTTGGTACCGAGGGGTTGTGTTCGACCCTGTGGTATACCTTGTTCAGTGGGAGATCTACGGGTTCGATTCTTGCGGTAAAATAAGATGACGAGCAGTGAAAAGATAAAGAACGATCAATTTAATGGTCAAAGTTTTGAGTTGTGGAAGCACAAGATGGAGGATCTGCTGGTGGATAAATATCAGTGGATCACAGTAGATCCGGGTAAGTGAAAATGTGAATTTGGGTTACACTTTTTGCCCTTTTTTGAGAAAAAAATATCATTTTTTTATGTTCTTCAACTTTTTGCAAGCCAAAACAATTTTTCTGTTTAGAATTTCATTTTACAATAAAAATAAAACTTGTCAGAAATTTATTAGCTTTCTATTACTTATTTTTCAGAATTTTTTTATACACATTTGATATGTCAACTTAACATTTCTTTGAGTTTGTGTTCTTTAACAATCAAGGATTCATAAAAAGTCATGTTCAAACACGTTGGTGTATTCTTTGAAAACTTTGTGCTTTTGAGAAAAAAAGTGTTACAACAATCTAAATAGAGTCTACTTAGGTTTCATTATATTTATGAAACCAACTGATGCATATCATAATTACTAGAATTTTTTGAACTGATCTAATATGAAAAAACCGCATATTTTGAATATGTTTCGGCTCGTTCAAAATTTATCAACATATTAGTTATAAACTAAATATCAAAAGCTACCCATTATAGATAGCGGACCAATGTAATGCATCATAATTTTTTCAATTTTTTTTACAGTATATTTTGGAAGAGACAAAATTTTGATTTCACTGAATCATAATGACCTTCAGAAATTGTTTGCACCCATTTTATTACAAAATTAATTAAAATTAGTAAATATTTATGAAATTCCATAAAAGTTATATTTCGTGAAAGTAGATTGAATTTTGCAAATGCTTGTCTTGGTTCTGACAGTTAATTCATAAAGTTTCATGGAGTTTAATCAGTCCAAAGTTGAAGAAATATGTTCAGAGTTGAGCTACTGCGTAGTTGCAGACGTGTTAGTTTGGCTGAATTATTTTTTGCCCCGACGGCCCGTTAATTCTAACGACACAAAATTACGGTTGAAATTTTTACAGAAGTACAGTCGAACTTTTAATCGAATTTACGTCGGCCGGAAAATTCGATGAAGCCCCTCCAAAAAAACATTTCGCGGCTATATAAATAGCTGAAAACAGAATCATTATTTTCGCATAATTTCACACATTTCTTCATTTGGGCTGATTTTGCAAAGGATTATTTTTGGGCTTAATTTTCAAAGGACTATTTTTGGGCTTGATATTCAAAGGACATTTTTTGGAGGTATTTTGTTTTTAGAGATATTTTTTTAGAGGTTTCTGGGCTTAATTTTCAAAGGACATTTTTTGGACTTAATTTTCAAAAGACATTTTTTGGACTTAATATTCAAAGGAAATTTTTTGGAGGTATTTTTTAAAGTGATATTTTTTTAGAGGTTTTTTGGGCTTAACTTTCAAAGGACATTTTTTGGAGGTATTTTATTTTTAGAAACATTTTTTTTAGAGGCTTTTGGGCTTAATTTTTAAAGGACATTTTTTGGAGGTATTTTTTAAAGTGACAATTTTCAAGATGTTGGGCTTAATTTTCAATGGAAATTTTTTTGAGGTATTTTTTAAAGTGACATTTTTTTAGAGTACGTGTTTTGGGTTGAAGTAAATATTTTATAATGATTTTTTAAAATGAGTTTTTTTCTAACTTTTTAAATGAAATTTTTTTGCAGGACTTGGAAGGAAATATTCTGAGCTTCATTTCATTTTTAGAAAACATTTTTTTGGCGGATTTTTTAAAGTAAGTGTTTTGGGTTGAAGTATGTATTTTGTGCAAAATTTTTAAAATGATTTTTTTTTTTAAATTAAATCTTTTGTGATGCTTTTTTTAATTGAGTTTTTGTCTAAATTTTTGTAGGAAATGTTTTGAGCTTCATATTCAATTATCATGGGAAATCGAAGGAATTGCGAGATAAAATATGATCGAACAAGAGACCCTGAGGAACATAGAGATCAAGGGAGAGAATATCACAAAAAAAATAGAGAATAACACTCAAATATTGAAAGGGAAAATCAAACTCAACTAGAAGTTGAAGCAAGTATGTAAATGTATTATAAATTTGATATTTAAAATTTGACTAGTGTATTGTGAAACTTAATTTTTATTTGATGAACTAATTTGAAAAATATATTGCAATGTAAACAGAGAGAGATATTCCTCAAAACATTGATGATGAGATACATAATTTTGAAAGAGAAAGTGAAAGAGATATTGAACAAATGATTGAAGATGGTGAAAATGTTGAAAGAAATTCAAGTGAAGAAATTGAATCATAAGGTATGTGTGTGTGTGTATATATATATGTTGAATGTGTATTATTGAAATTATAAATATTTATGAATTTAATTATTTATTGAATATGTAAACCTATTATGTACATTTAATTATAATATGTACAATTGAAATCAATATCGATGATGAGATGTTAGAAAATGTTGACACTCACACATATGAAGATAAAAAAGCTGACCATGTTATACGATATCGTGTTAATCACATTATTGATTTGTTCTTCAAAGATGAAACTGTGGCAGTTCAAGCCCAAATGTTGAAAATTCTCTTAAAATCAAGGAAATTAAAAAAAACTACGACTTTATTGGGTATTTGAAAATCAACAAAAGATAAAAAAAATGAAGGAAAATGTGATACAAAATTTAAATAGTGCTCTAAAGTCAATTAGAAGATCTAGAAAGAAAAGTGATTTAGATGCACATAGAGAAATACAAATGACAGTGGTTTCATCAAATACTAAAGAGAATCGCTTGGTAAAATCTATGGCACCAGCATTAGGAACCTCATGAAAAAACTTTCCACAAACATCAAAATTTTCGATTGCAAATAGATGTAAGTGATGAACTCGCTTGTTGGACATATATTTGTAGGCAACCATACAAATATTGTAGAAATTTATTAATATTGATGTATTACCGAATTTCCCTGATCTAACAAATTAATCTTATGATAAATACATAATACTTCCACTATTAATTTTGCGGAAATTAAATTGCCAATTGCAAACACATGTGAAGAAAAATCAATCGCACATAAACACAGTTGTTTAACGGGAAACCTTAAAGCTAAAAACCCCAACTATCATATATTATGTATATTAATGGATCATGTAATAATCTCATACAAAGCTTAGTACATCAAGCTCTCAGTACAATCAACAATCATTACACACTGTCATGCAAAAATTTGCATATCTATGCACCAATTTCTTGCCTCCTGACAGCCTTCCTCCACTACACAATCCCTGCTGAAGAAGACCCCTGAATGAATTCAAATTGCCTTGCCTTGACTACGCAATCCTCATTGGCATCTCCAATGTGTGTCAGATGCATTGAATGCATCACTATAGTCACAACAAATAGTCCATCTCACCCTTTCACCTATCTCTCCATTAGGTCTCCACTAGAACTGACATGCAAGTAGTTAATTGTTGTATTTGTTCAGTTGTTAGTGATTTATTAGTTGTGAATTAATTAACTAAACTCTCACTAGTGTATCTTTCAGTTAGACTAGATACAACTAGCTCAACCGAGTTTAACTCACTTAACTGAGTTAAACTAAATAACAACTCCCGTAACTACTCTTCCAACTCTGTCATAACTTTGTCACTTCAGTTCTAACTGAGTCCTCCATGCATGAGCCACCAATAATCGTAGGAATTTCGTAATTCCTTCAACCCACTGATTTGCCAAATTTGTTCACTAAAATAAAGTGCTCCAAGAGAATAAGTTGATATTTATTGTCAGATTATTATTAAGGGCTAATAATAATTGACATGCATCTATATTTAGATTGACGATCTATAAATAGACTTCGCCCAACATTCTAAAAATATAATTTCATCTATTTTTCACATTTGACCATCCATCTACAAATAGCATCTTGCAACTTATAGAATATGCTCACCATGTCTAAAACAGACACACAACTAAAAATAGCCTGTGGGCCCCACTTAGTGAAGGTGCTTACTTTTCACTAAGCTCATCATCTTATTGAATCTCAACACTCCCTCTCAAAAAGATAGGGATTATCCTTCACCCCGATCGTACCTCTATGGTATTCGAATTTTTTTTAAGAACTATTTTAGTGTGTTATTATCTCGTATCAATTTTTTTAAGCCTTCATGGGAACATCTCAATTATTGTTTCACAATCTCAATTAATCCTTTGTTGGGTTCATTCACCTATTTTTAGGTACACTTTGTGATGCCAATCATGCATATCTTCATTTATGCCACATGGTATTGCATCTTTCACATGGAGTATATAACATTTAATATAGTTTTGTGTTAAAAAGATTGTCCTCTGTAATTTTTCATAATTTTTATAGATAAAATCACCTTATCAAATTATTTATAAAAATATGATATTTTTCTATTTTTAGGTAGAATTTGAATTTTAAGAGGATACATGACTTTTTGTATTAAATAATTATAGTTCTTATTTTAGTTGGAAGGTTATTTTATGTTTTTTATTTATTTTTATGTCTTTTTATTAAAGAATTGTGGAAAGATTTTGTTTTCCTATCTTAGTTGAAGTTGTGAATAAGTTTATAAATTAACTCAACCATATAAATTATATGACTAATACGTGGTTAAAGCATTAATCCATAATAAATATCAAAACACTTACTTCATTATATATCTCAAGTTGTTAAAATTAAAAAAATCTTAAAAATAACTAAATTATAACATTAGTTAATAAAATTATTATTATGGGTGATAAAAAGAATTAATAAATGAGTTACACAAATATACATTTAAAAAAAACATGTAACAAGATTCCTAACCACAGAGATTCACCCCCACTTGTTCATATGACATTTTGTTAATAAATTAATTTAATTAAAAGGAAAAAATGCATAACCATTTTTGGAATAAATATTAGTTTTTGATTTGTGTCTACTAAAGAATATTCTAGAATATTCTATGGAGGTTAAATCCCTACCATCCACATAATATATTAATATATTGATAAATAAATTAAAATTATGGCTGCACTTAGCTAGATCCCTCCCCATGAGGTTTAAATCTCACACAGACCAACTAGACTACACCTCATGGGTGACACACACACACACACACACACACATATATACCAACCAGTCTTGTACTTATATAACCAGTCTAGATCCATCTTAACTCCGGCTTTACCAAGCACAGAGAGGGATCAAATCTCTTTTGATGCAAACATCTTAGAGTGAAAAGATATTTGATCGCCCCATGATAAATCCGGAGTTAAGATGGATCTAGGCTGGTATAATATATATGTAGTTGACATTGAAATATTTTATTTATAATTCACGTTATTCACATTAAAATGTTAAAACATGTCCCCTCATATTTTTTCATTTAATTATTTTTATTATTAATAATTTCTAAAATATCAAATATCAAATCCATATTAAGAATTAAAAGAATTATAAATATCCCTCCTACATTGAATTAGGAAAAAACTATTAAAAAAATGTCTTTAAGATTAATCACATCATTAGGATTTGGTCAACCTTTCGAACCAACTAATGTGGTTCATCCTCAATACAAGGTGGAGAAACTAATAGATCTTGATCTATTTATTCATCAAGATCAATTTGTTTCTCCACCTTGTCCCAAGGATGAACCACATTAGCTGGTTCTAAACATCAACCAAATCATAATGATGTGATTAATCCTAAAGACATTTTCATCTATATTAAAAAACTATTAATGGAATAAAAATTCTCTTAATCTTACACAACCTACATATTGAAATATTTTATTTATAACCTATTTATTTTATTGAAAGTTAATATTTTTTGTTATTAA
The DNA here is from genome assembly GCA_034641835.2 of Pinus albicaulis. Taxonomy (NCBI): domain Eukaryota; kingdom Viridiplantae; phylum Streptophyta; class Pinopsida; order Pinales; family Pinaceae; genus Pinus; species Pinus albicaulis. The sequence continues at coordinate 904,336,221 of CM076573.1, read as the reverse complement.
TATATTCTTGTTTTAAATAGCACGTGTAAACTGAAAGTGAAATGAATTACGAATAATGTAATATCAATAATACTATTTCCCCTCATCTCTATATTAAGTAGTGAAGAAATTACATTTCTTCCTTGTAGTTAAAAGTGAATTACATTTTTTTACTCATCTCCATATTATAAATTACATTTCTTCCTCATACTAAAAGGTATATATATATATATATATATATATATATATTACTTTCGTTACTTTATATCTCTATATAATATTATGTAAAATTAAGGTGCAAATTGAGGTGTTTTAATTAAGGCAGCTTAGTCCCTACAACTCAAGTTAAACGTTAAAAATTATATTATAGTCCCATGAAAAATTATAACATTCATTGGTCAATGTTAGTTAAATTAATAATGGTTAATAGACAAATGGATCTTTGCTGATGAACCAATAAATTGATATGTGAAGTGGATAAATTAATTGCTTGCTCAGGCACATGGACTTCAATAAATTTTGATGGGTATGACCACTAGTAAGTCTACACATTTACATTTTTATTCCTACATAAGTGAGAGGAAAACATAAATAATGGTGATAAGCAAATCCTTGTAAATATATTTATTTACATTTATTCTTATCCATTTTTTATGCAAAGACTTGCTTAAATTATGATGGGAAGTAATTGATGGCAAACATGTTATTTGCTTCCTTCAAAGGTAAAGAATAAAAAATCACTACACAAATATCTAAAAATAATGCATGAATATTGCAACCATAGCCATAGATTATGGCATAAAATATAAGCAATTATCCACATGGCATTATCCTATGCAAAGGGTGTAATAAGACTTTCAAGTTATGGTCCAATCAATTGTTTGAAAATTAGTTTTTTCTAATAATATTGAAAAATAAATATTTATTTTTCAAAGTTCAACTTTATAAGTTGCATTGATCGATGCTAAACTAATAGTGTTTGGGTTTCCAAGAGTGAGAGGGGTTATTTTATGCCCCTAATAACAAACATATATTCAATACGTGTGGGGATTGGGCATGACAACCACTAACCAAGAGAAATATCTAGCACTATGGCAAGGCCTGGAAATCACAATGAAAAAAATAATAATCTCCAAATTAACAATATTGGAGACTCTTTGATAGTGATTAGAAAGTTGTGGAAAGAAAAATGAAAGCCAAACACAAATTCTCCCCCTATTTTGGAGAGGATCGTTTTGTAAACATAACACTTTAAACAAATCAAAATTTTCCATGTGTTATGGCATTTGAACATGAGTAAAAATCATTGGCCAACAAAGGAGTCACACTAGAGCAAGAGAAGTTAGAAATGGACCATTGGTTGACTCATACTTGACCCATTTCTTGAATATTAAATTTAATTATAAAAAAATTAACTCCCAAGTTAATTGCATACATAATAAGATATCTGAACAAATATCTATGGAGAAGGTAGCCCGAGCATTCCCTTGCCAAGTACACAGATTACAATCCATTTGATGGTTTATATATGGAAGGCTCAGTGGAATACATTAATTCCTTGGCCATAGAACTTCATGGTTCGAAACTCTTGTCCAAATCAATTAAACATTTGGCGAACTTCGGTGGCAAATTGCAAGAACATGTGGCACAATGTATCATTGCTTTGAGGTGGTAATCCATTCACATAAGCGAAGGGAACCTCAACCCTAGTTGAACATTGAGTCCACTACAAGATATGTTAAATATCCTCAACCTTTATAACATATGTGTTGGGTGTGTGTTATATTCTTTCCATAACTAGTCGCACGTGCGGGGGGCTGACAGCGCCCCCCCTGTCAAGGGGTTTGTAGGGGGGTACTTCCCTCCTACATTGGTTCGGGAAACGACTCGGGAATTATTTTTTGGATCCTATGTTAGGTGGGAAGACCTACCTATGGTTCGATGCATGGGTTTTGCACATGGTTTTGGGCATGATTGTTTTCTTTCCATGGTATTTTGTAGATCTGGTCAAGGGAACTACAATTATGTTCTAATCCAGAGTTAATGGATTGGGGTTTATGAATGCCTCAACATGTATATATATGTGTTGTAACATTGAAAGGAATATAATGAAAAATCAATCTAGTAGTCCCATTTTTGGAATCCAGGGGAAAATCGTTGTGTATATCTGTTTTATGTTTTATGTTATCACCATTATTTATTTTCTGTTTTAAAGAATTCGTTTGCAGGTAATTTATGTACAGGGTTAAAAAATACAAGTGGTATTAAAGCATAGGTAACAAGTTCGATACACACCTGACTCACGTTGGGGGGGATATTGTTGGACATTGGATAAACCAACGCCCCCCATGTGTTTCGCGACATGGACTAACCGCTTCTCGTGGATCCTTATCTCAGGCGATGGGATTGTTGACTAACACCTACGGTTTTTGGAATAACAAAAATCATGATTCACAACAAGTGGTATCAGAGGACGCCTTTGCTACCGAGGGGTTGTGTTCGAGCCTGTGGTATACCTTGTTCAGTGGGATATCTACGGGTTCAATTCTTGCGGTAAAATAAGATGACGAGCAGTGAAAAGATAGAGATCGATCAATTTAATGGTTAGAGTTTTGAGTTGTGGAAGCACAAGATGGAGGATCTGCTGGTGGATAAATATCAGTGGATCACAGTAGATCCGAGTAAGTGAAAATGTGAATTTGGGTTACACCTTTTGCCCTTTTTTGAGAAAAAAATATCATTTTTTTTATGTTCTTCAACTTTCTGCAAGCCAAAACAATTTTTCTGTTTAGAATTTCATTTTATAATAAAAATAGAAATTGTCAGAAATTTATTAGCTTTCTATTACTTATTTTTTGGAATTTTTTTATACACATTTGATATGTCAACTTAACATTTCTTTGAGTTTGTGTTCTTTAACAATCAAAGGATTCATAAAAAGTCGTGTTCAAACACATTGGTGTATTCTTTGAAAACTTTGTGTTTTTGAGAAAAAAAAAGTGTTACAACAATCTAAACAGAGTCTACTTAGGTTTCGTTATATTTATGAAACCAACTGATGCATATCATAATTACTAGAATTTTTTGAACTAATCCAATATGAAAAAACCACATATTTTGAATATGTTTCGGCTCGTACAAAATTTCTCAACATATTAGTTATAAACTAAATATCAAAAGCTACCCATTACAGACGACGGAGCAATGTAACACGTCATAATTTTTTCAATTTTTTTTTACAGTGTATTTTGGAAGATACAAAATTTTGATTTCATTGAATCATAATGACCTTCAGAAATTATTTGCACCCATTTTATTACAAAATTAATTAAAATTATTAAATATTTATGAAATTCCATAAAAGTTATATTTTGTGAAAGTAGATTGAATTTTGCAAACGCTTGTCTTAGTTTCGAAAGTTAATTCATAAAGTTTCATGGAGTTTAATCAGTCCAAAGTTGAAGGAATATGTTCAGAGCCGAGCTGCTGCGTAGTTGTAGACATGTTAGTTCGACTGAATTATTTTTTGCCTCGACGGCCCGTTAATTCTAAAGACACAAAATTTTGGCCGAAATTTTTACAGAGGTTCTGTCGAACTTTTAATCGAATTTACGTTGACCGGAAAATTCGATGATGCCCCTCCAAAAAAGCATTTCGCGGCTATATAAATAGCTGAAAACAGAATCATTATTTTCACATAATTTCACACATTTCTTCATTTGGGCTAATTTTGCAAAGGATTTTTTTTGGACTTGATATTCGAAGGACATTTTTTGGAGGTCTTTTGTTTTTAGAGACATTTTTTTAGAGGTTTTTGGGCTTAATTTTCAAAGGACATTTTTTGGACTTTTTTTTGGGCTTAATTTTCAAAAGACATTTTTTGAACTTAATATTCAAAGGACATTTTTTGGAGGTATTTTTTAAAGTGATATTTTTTTAGAGGTTTTTTGGGCTTAATTTTCAAAGGACATTTTTTGGAGGTATTTTTTAAAGTGACAATTTTAAAGAGGCTGGGCTTAATTTTCAATGGAATTTTTTTGGATGTATTTTTTAAAGTGACATTTTTTTAGAGTACGTGTTTTGGGTTGAAGTAAATCTTTTATAATGATTTTTTAAAATGAGTTTTTTTCTAACCTTTTAAGTGGAATTTTTTTGTAGGACTTGGAAGGAAATATTATGAGCTTCATTTCATTTTTAGAAGACATTTTTTTGGCGGATTTTTTAAAGTAAGTATTTTGGGTTGAAGTATGTCTTTTGTGCAAAATTTTTAAAACGATTTTCTTTTAAAATTAAATCTTTTGTGATGCTTTTTTTAATTGATTTTTTGTCTAAATTTTTGTAGGAAATGTTTTGAGTTTCATACTCAATTATCATGGGAAATTGAAGGAATTTCGAGATAAAATATGATCGAACAAGAGACCCTGAGGAACATACAGATCAGGGGAGACAATATCGCAAAAAAAATAGAGAAGAACGCTCAAATATTGAAAGGGAAATCAACCTCAACTAGAAGTTGAATCAAGTATGTAAATGTATTATTAATTTGATATTTAAAATTTGACTAGTGTATTGTGCAACTTAATTTTTATTTGATGAATTAATTTGAAAAATATTTTGCAATGTAAATAGAGAGAGATATTCCTCAAAAAATTGATGATGAGATACATAATAATGAAAGAGAAAGTGAAAGAGATATTTAACAAATGATTGAAGATGGTGAAAATGTTCAAAGAAATTCAAGTGAAGAAATTGAATCACCGGGTATATATATATATATATATATATATATATATATATATATATATATATATATATATATATGTTGAATGTGTATTATTGAAATTATACATATTTATTAATTTAGTTATTTATTGAATATGTAAACCTATTATGTACATTTAATTCTAATATGTACAAATGAAATCAATATCGATGATGAGATGTTAGAAAATGTTGACACTCACACATATGAAGATAAAAAAGCTGACCATGTTATAAGATATCGTGTTAATCACATTATTGATTCGTTCTTCAAAGATGAAACTGTGGCAGTTCAAGCCCAAATGTTGAAAAGTCTTTTAACATCAAGGAAATTAAAAAAATCTACGACTTTATTGGGTATTTGAAAATCAACAAAAGATAAAAAAAAATGAAGGAAAATGTGATACAAAATATAAATAGTGCTCTAAAGTCAATTAGAAGATCTAGAAAGAAAAGTGATTTAGATGCACATAGAGAAATACAAATGGCAGTGGTTTCATCAAATACTAAAGATAATTGCTTGGTAAAATCTATGGCATGAGCATTAGGAACCTCATGAAAAACTTTGCACAACCATCAAAATTTTAGATTGCAAATAGATGTAAATGATGAACTCGCTTGTTGGACATCTATTTGTAGGAAACCATACAAATATTGTAGAAAATTATTAATACTGATGTATTACCAAATTCTCCTGATCTAAAAAATTAATCTCATGTTAAATACATAATCCTTCCACTGTTGATTTTGTGGAAATTAAATCGCCAATTGCAAACACATGTGAAGAAAAATCAATCGCACATAAACACAGTTGTTTAATGGGAAAGCTTAAACCTAAAAACCCCAAATACCATATATTATGTATATCAATGGATCATGTAATAATCCCATACAAAGCTTAGTACATCAAGCTCTCAGTACAATCAACAATAATTACACACTGTCATGTAGAAATTTGCATATCTATGCACCAATTTCTTGCCTCCTGAGAGCCTGCCTCCACTATGCATTCCCTGCTGAAGAAGACCCTTGAATGAATTTGAATTGGCCTTGCCTTGACTGCGCAATACTCATTGGCATCTCCAATGTGTGTCAGATGCATTGAATGCATCACTATAGTCACAACAGATAGTCCATCTCACCCTTTCACCTATCTCTCCACTAGGTCTCCACTGGAACTGACATGCAAGTAGTTAATTGCTGTATTTTTTCAGTTGTTAGTGAGTTATTAGTTGTGAATTAATTAACTAAAATCTCACTAGTGTATCTTTCAGTTAGACTAGATACAACTAGCTCAATTGAGTTTAACTCACTTAACTGAGTTAAACTAAATATCAACTCCCGTAACTACTCTTCCAACTCTGTCATAACTTTGCCACTTCAGTTCTAACTGAGTCCTCCATGCATGAGCCACCAATAACCCTAGGAATTGTGTAATTCCTTCAATCCACTAATTTGACAAATCTGTTCACTGAAATAAAGTGCTCCAAGAGAATAAGTTGATATTTATTTTCGGATTATTATTAAGGGCTAATAATAATCGACATGCATCTATATTTAGATTGACGATCTATAAATAGACTTCGCCCAACATTATAAAAATAGAATTTCATCTATTTTTCACATTTGACCATCCATCTACAAATAGCATCCTGCAACTTATAGAATATTCTCACCATGTCTAAAAATAGACATACACCTAAAAATAGCCTGCGGGCCCCACTTAGTGAAGGTGCTTAATTTTCACTAACCTCATCATCTTGTTGAATCTCAACACTCCCTCTCAAAAAGAGAGGGATTTTCCTTCACCCTGATCATGCCTCTATGGTATTCGAATTTACTCCTGCTGAGTGCCTTCGTCAGAATATCTGCATCTTGATCTTCCGTAGGAATGTACTAAAGCAACATGATCTTCTGCTGCACACAATATTTGACATGATGATACCAGATATCAATACGTTTAGATCTATCATGAAACACAGGATTAATCGATATTTTAATGAAACACTGATTATCACAATGTATCACTGTAGGATCTAAATGAGAACCGAAAAAACCGACCAGGATCTTCCTCATCCCGATAGCCTCACATGCAGCTTGACTTGCTGCCATGTATTATGCTTCCGTTGAACTGAGTACCGTGGATCTTTGTATCCTGCTGTACCAAGAAACTGTTCTAGATCCAATACTGAAAAACCCTCTTGATGTGCTCTTTCTGTCTATTGGGTTGCCTGCCAATCTGCATCCGTGAAGCCATGCAAATTCACCTCATCCGTCTTTCTGTACCATAAGCCATACTCAAATGTGCCCCTGAGATATCTTAGGACATGCTTACCTTCCTTCCAAAAGAGCTTGTTAGGCTTAACCATCGCTTGACTAAGCTGGTTCACCGCATGGCATATGTCTGATCTTGTATTAACTAAATACATGAGCGAACCCACCAACTGTCGATAAACAATGGCATCCGCTACCTCTGCCGATGTAGCATCCTCTTTCCTCGAGTTTCCTAGAAGAGGAGTATTCATGGGCTTACAGTCCTCCATGTGAAACTTACCAAGTATCTCCCGAGCATACTTTCCTTGAGACACAAACAATTCACCTTCTCGCTTCCATATTTCCAATCCAAGGAAATAATGAAGGAGGCCGAAATCCTTCATCTCAAACTCCTTTGCAAGATTTGCCTTGCATGAGTGTATCAACTGCTCATCACCCATTAGTATTAAATCATCAACATAAATAGCAATGATTAAAAGCTTACCCTCCACCACAATTTGGTACAGGTTTGCATCCGCCTCACTCTTGGTGAAGCCAAGTCTAGTGAAATAGCTGTCAATTCGTGTGTACCAAGCACGTGTTGCTTGCTTCAGCCCATACAATGCTCTTTTGAGTCTGCACACATGCAACTCGCTGTTGAAGATCTCAAATCCTTCAGGCTGCTCAATGTACACTCTTCCTCAATGATCCCATTAAGGAACACAGTCTTAACATCCATCTGATGAATGTGCCAACCCATCTACGCTGAGAGAACAAGGATGGTCGTTATGGAAGAATACCGTGTGAAATGTGCAAAGGTTTCTTCATAATCAATCCCCTCGATCTGTGAGAAGCCCCGGGCAACAAATCTTGCCTTATACTTCTCGGCGCTCCCATCAGCAGCTTGCTTTACCTTGTAGATCCATCTTGAACCTACCACTGATTTACCCACCAGCCTTGGAACAATCTCCCAAGCATTGTTTATGACAATGGAGTCATACTCCTCCACCATGGCATCTACCCATGTGGGCTCCTGCACTGCTTCTTCAAAAGAAGATGGCTCTGTCATGATACACTTTCTCATAAGAGCCATGTATCCAGTAAATCGGTCAGGTGACTGTCTCTGTTTGCGATGTGATGTAGGAACTCATACATTCTGTTCCGCATGAATCTTCAATCTCTCAGCTTCTGTGGTACGCTTTCTGCCTGTTATGATGTTTGGTTCTGCATGAGTGGACTCCTCCACTCCATGAATCTCCTCCTGTGGCTGATCCACATCTAGAGGCTCATCTTTGGGAACAAGAAGTTCCTCCTCTGCATGCAAGTGTAGCTCCCTCTCAAGTGACAAATTTATGGCTTTCACCTCATTGAATTTTATATCTCGTCGCACCACAGTCATTCGACTGTTTGGAAAATACACACGATAATTATGGGGTGTTTCTGTGTACCCCACAAATATCCCAACTTCTGTAGTCAGCTCCAGCTTCTTCCTGGCATCCTTTGTCACATGAATGTAAACATATGAGCCAAAAATCTTCAAATGAAAAATATCAGGCTCCTTACGAGTAAAAGCTTCTTCAGGTGTACTCATGTCAAGTACTCTATGAGGACAACGGTTTTGCACATAAACCACAGTGTTGCATGCTTCTGCCCACAAGTGCATTGGTAGGCCCTGGTCATGCATCAAAGCTCGTTCAACAGCCAAAATTGTTCTGTTATTCCTCTCCGTGACCCCATTTTGCTGTGGATTATGAGGCGCTATGAGTTCTCTTTGAATTCCTTCTTTGATATAGAATTATTTGAATTCGTTCGAGATATATTCACCACCATTATCCCTCTGTAGAGCCTTCACTTTCTTCCCTGACCCCTTCTCCACCAATGCTTTAAACTAAGAGAAATTTGAGAATGTTTCGCTCTTCTTCTGCATGAAGAAGATCCAACATCTACAAGAATAGTCATAAAAAAAAATAACATAATACCTATGTTTTGTTGTTGAAGCAACTGAGAAAGGTCCACACAGGTCTGTGTGGATTCTCTCCAGGATCACCGAAGCACAGTTCTCCTTCTCATGAAAGGTGGTCTTCACAAACTTACCCATAGTACATCCCTTGTATTGATATGACTGCGCAAGGGTACCCTTGGGAAGTCTAGTATAAATCTGCTACAAAATCTTCAAGGCGCCATGGTGAAGATGGCCCAATCTCCTGTGCCATAATTCACCCTTATCCTGGCTCACCACTTCTTCTGCTTTGCCCATCATTGCAGTGCAACCATCTACCTCCAGCTTGTAGATATTCTTAACTCGAATCCCTATCCTCTTGTTTTGACCCATTGTTTTATGTCGTAGGAATGCTTTTCCCTCGTTGAAAACAACGTCATAACCTCTGTCCTCAAACATAGCGACCGAGACCAAGTTTTTCTTCAGACCTGGAACATGCATAACATATTTCAACAGAAATGGTTTACCTGAGTTAATGGTTCCAATTCTAGTCACACTGTATCTACCATCATCGCCCATCTCTATATGCATTTGGAGATCCTTCTCCTCCAAGTCACTAAACAACTCCTTGTCTCCCGTCATATGGAAGGAAGCACCACTATCAAGATACCACACCGATCCCATTCCGCTTGAAACCAAGCATGCGATTAAAGAGAAATCAAGTTCAAATTGCGAGGCTAAGGCCTCACCCGCTGCATCTCCAACAACCTTCTTGTTCTTATTTTTCTGTGGGCAGTTAGTGGTGAGATGCCCATGTTCGTGACAAGGAAAACACTTCACCTTGGACAAATCCAGCTTCTTGCCTTTAGCCTCAGATTTTGGATGGGATTTATTTCCCTTCCCTTTCCTTGCTTTGGCAGCCAAAGCACAATTATCTTCATCATCATTCTTCAATGAAGAGACATCCTTGGTATTTTGCCTTATCTCCTCCTGCACAAGATCCGACCAAAGTCGCTACCAATCCGACAGTTTCTCCCATCCATTGACAAAGTCTTCGTAGCTATGCCAAATATTTGGAAGCCCAAGGAGAGCTAAGCTCATGAAGTCATCATCCACAACTGTAATTCCCACACTCCCCAGCTCATCCCTACATTGGAAAAACTTCGTGAGATTTTTTGGAATACTGTCGCCCTTCTCCATTTTGATTTTTCTGAGCTTATCTTTCAACACCAACTTCCTATGGTCGCTGCTGCTTTGGAGAATATCTGTCAAATCCTTCCACATTGCAAATGGAGTGGCGTTCCCATGAAGGCTTGACACAATATGGTCTTTCACACCTTCCAACATAATTCTTCTTGTCTTCACTACCTTCTTTTGCCATGCATCAAGTAATGCAACATCACTAGAAGTAGGCTTAGGAAAATCACTATCGATGAACTCCTTCAGTCCATTATCTTCAAGCACTGCCTCCATCCTATCCTTCCAGGATATGTAATTCGAGTTACCCTCAAGGGCATACTCCAATCGCAACCCATTTAAAGACATTTTAATGAATACTCAACTATCGCACCAAGAAATTTCTACAGCAAATTCGAATTGTCCACCAGCACAAAACTTAGCATCGCTTCAAAATTGCAATCTCCAGTGATTAACACTGCTCTGATACCATGTAGAAATTTATTAATACTGATGTATTACCGGATTCTCCTGATCTAAAAAATTAATCTTATGTTAAATACATAATCCTTCCACTGTTAATTTTGCGGAAATTAAATCACCAATTGCAAACACATGTGAAGAAAAATCAATCCCACATAAACACAGTTTTTTAACGGGAAATCTTAAAGCTAAAAACCCCAACTATCATATATTATGTATATTAATGGATCATGTAATAATCTCATAAAAAGCTTAGTACATCAAGCTCTCAGTACAATCAACAATCATTACACACTGTCATGCATAATTTGCATATCTATGCACTGATTTCTTGCCTCCTGACAGCTTGCCTCCACTGCGCAATCCCTGCTGAAGAAGACCCCTGAAGGAATTCTAATTGGCCTTGCCTTGACTGCGCAATCCTCATTGGCATCTCTAATGTGTGTCAGATGCATTGAATGCATCACTATAGTCACAACTTATAGTCCATCTTACCCTTTCACCTATCTCTCCACTGGGTCTCCACTGGAACTAACATGCAAGTAGTTAACTATTGTATTTGTTCAGTTGTTAATGAGTTCTTAGTTGTGAATTAATTAACTAATTAATTCACTAAACTCTCACTAGTGTATATTTCAGTTAGACTAGATACAACTAGCTCAACTAAGTTTAACTCACTTAACTAAGTTAAACTAAATAACAACTCCCGTAACTACTCTTCCAACTCTGTCATAACTTTGCCACTTCAGTTCTAATTGAGTCCTCCATGCATGAGCCACCAATAATCCTAGGAATTCGTAATTCCTTCATCCCACTGATTTTCCAAATCTGTTCACTGAAATAAAGTGCTCCAAGAAAATAAGTTGATATTTATTGTCAGATTATTATTAAGGGCTAATAATAATCGACATGCATCTATATTTAGATTGACTATCTATAAATAGACTTTTCCCAACATTCTAAAAATAGAATTTCATCTATTTTTCACATTTGACCATCCATCTACAAATAAAATCCTGCAACTTATAGAATATGCTCACCATAGACATACACCTAAAAATAGCCTGTGGGCCCCAGTTAGTGAAGGTGCTTACTTTTCACTAAGCTCATCATCTTGTTGAATCTCAACAAATATAGACATGGAGAAAATGTTAAAAAAATAATATATGAATATTGGATGAAAAATTGACATGTTTCACCAAAAGCAAGGGATGTGATGTGAAGAAGAATAGCACGAAATCAGTACGAAGAACATGAAAAACATTTCTTGAACACCACTCAGATAGATTTGTTCAACAATTTCAAAGAAGAGAATCGTGAAATTGATGTCTCAATAAGTGCTTTTGTGCAACAAAAAACATGGTATGTAAAACCTATCACTGTACACGACACTTGTTGTTGTCATTTTCATGTGGAGTTTCAATTATATTATGACACATTCCTTAATTTTGGTAAAACATTTTGGAAAGATTCAACTCCTCCTACCACTATCCATGATTTCATATCTGAATTCTGTGTGGAAGAGAAAGCCATGAATTATTTTACCAAAAGAAATGTGTTGGTGGTAAAAAATGCGATGATTGTGGAAATTTGACTAAATTTAAAAACAAATATTGTGCTGATGTAAATGATCAATCATTGTCCAACATGAAAGTGAAATGGAAGAGATATGAGTATATCCATACATCGATTGGTTCAAGTAGTACTACAAGTGCTAAAAGAATTGATTTACAAGGAGAATAAATTTTTGTGATAGATTTTTTAAGAAAGTTTGAGGCAAAAATTTATAAATACACCAAGCATTCCCATAGAGTTCGATGGAAAGACTTTCAATTCAAAAAATCTCGTGAAGTTTTTTCACCAGGGACCATTTTGTCAATAGTTGATTTTGCATAAAAATACACATTTGCTCCACAAAAAGAGATTCAGAGTGAATACTATCATTCTAACCAAGTCTCCATGCTTTTCCATATTATATATAGACATGCTGAAATTTTTTTTGATCATATAGAAAGCAACAGTGAAAATAGACATGTTATTAAAGAATATCACTTTTATATCAGTGACGATCGTACACATGCTACATATTTTGTACACCACTGTTTTGAAAAGATTTATGACTCCTTGAAAAGTCGTGGAATAAAATTAAATGAACATTGCATATGGTCAGATGGATGCGCAGGTCAATTCAAAACTTCATGATCATTCTTTTGGTTGTGTCGTCTTCATATGAAAACCCACATTAAACATTGTTGGAATTTATTTGAGACTGGTCATGGAAAAGGAGAACATGATGGTGCAGGGGCATGTATAAAATGAGCACTTCGAAAATATCAAATGGACCACTCTGCAAACAAACTTGTCTCAGCTGAAGAAGTTGTTCAATGGTGCATCGTTGCACTAATGATCCAAAATCTTTTGTTTGAGATGTATAAAAGAATTAACATGTGAAAATTGTAGCTTTTAAACAAGAAACTTTAAAGGCATAAGCGGAAAAAGAGAGAAGCAATTAACATCATGCACGAAGACACAAGAGTTGATATCGGAGTTCGTCCAGGAGGGACTACGTCTCCGGGCCTTGCTCTAATAGTGGGGAGTCCCTGCTTTCATTAAATGGCAAAATGAAAGTACAAGTACAAAATGAGGAATTACACCCTTATACCTGCCCAATCCGGGAAATGGCCGAAAATTGCGTAACTGATGATGAGATGGGCAAGACCGTTGGATTTGTGGCGTCGAGTAGTGTCAAATGTCAATCCATATAAAACTTGCCCCCAATTCCAACAAAGTGAAAATCGGCTCCTCCGGAAAATGGGTCGTATCATGGTTCCGCCCTCCCCGCACACTCGCTCTCGGTTCCATTGCCTCGCTTCCATGCCCGGGCCCTCGTCCTTCCCTAGCGCACAAATGAGTGAAGGTTTAAATAATAAAGCGTGGGCGTTAGCCACAAGGCGCTCCGTAGCCGAATTGGTTGGTGATCCGGTTTGTTTAAGTGAGGTCGTGGTCAACCACCACGCTCATAAAAAGCCGACCGTTTTTAAATGCATTACATTTTGAAATAAACGTTGAACTGCTTTTCATAATATTTTTAAACCGCATCACATTTTTTTAAAAACATTTATGAACCGTTGACATTTTTAAAATCCATTTGATGTGATGTGGGGGGGTCGGACCCATATTGGGTGGCCCGCCTCGTATGGAAATGGGCCACGTATGGAGGCGGTGGCGGTGGGGTTAACAACCCCCGCCCCGTATTAATATTGTCGGCTGTACAGTGGAGACCGCGGGGTGGCGGGGCTGACCACCCGCCCCCCAACAAAATTTTCTTTTTTAATATAATATGGATTGCATGGGGTGGCGGGGTTGGTGGCCTGCCACCCTTAATATATATATTTTTTGTTTTATTGTTATTTAAAACAAACTATTGTTTTTGAACCTTCAAATTTTTGACCGAAGGAGTGCTTTTAATGGTCCCACAAATTCGCCCAGAATCTGGCCAGGTTGGTCAGCATCCGGTGGCCAGGTTTCAGCAAAATTGTTGCCTCCTTAGTCTGCCACATCACCAAGTCAACCTTTGAACTTTGACTGCTCCTAACTCCTTCATTCGGACTTAGAATTGAGTGCCGTCTGCGCCGTTGGATTCAGAATCTCAAGATCTACAACTTGAACTTGGTTTGAAAGATTTTCGAACACTTTGATTTTTTAGCCTTGTACTCAAGCCATTTGTACCTATACCTGTTTAATCCACCTGGATCATTCCTCCCCACTAAAGAGCTTTTGGACCCCAAAAGCCTCATCAATCAACAGGCAAGTGAGGGAATTTCTCCCTCACCTTCTCCTTTTCAAGCCATTTGGCTTTACTTGGGTGCATCCCTTTGAAACCAACACGGAGATACTCCACATCTCCTCGTCGTGAAGTCCTGGTCCTTTGATCGAGAATGATGTCCTCTGGCAGTTCATCGAGATATTCTGGTGCAAAGTCATCCACTGTAGGAACTGATCCTACCTCCTCAGTGTCCATAATCAATGGGGGTTCATAAAGTTTTAGATTTTCAACATTCACAACCGAGTACATCTGCATGTATACCGGCAAGTCGAGTCGGAAAGCATTATTCCCAATCTTCTCCAATATGGTAAAGGGACCATACCGGATTGGTCGCAATTTCTTACCTTCTCCCTTCATTCGATCCTTGCTGATGTGGAACCACACTTTGTCGCCAACTTGAAATTGATGGTCAACTCAGTGCTTATCATGTCGGGCCTTATATCGGGCCTGACTCTTCTCCAACTGCTCTTGCACTACTTGGTGAATCGTCTGAATCCGCTGAATGAACCGCTGTGCTTTATCCCTGTCATCACGCCCACTAGCATCTTCATCCCTTCCATAGATCATGTCGAAAGGGTCCTTTGGTAATTAACCAAAGCATGTCTCAAAAGGTGAACACTGCGTAGAGGAATGCACTGCTCGGTTGTAAGCGTGCTGCACATATGGAAGGTGTTCATCCCACAACTTGGGATGTTTGCTGCAATAGCCCCGCAACAAGTGTACCACGGTACGATTAACGACCTCTGTCTGTCCGTCGGTTTGAGGATGGAATGTCGTGCTTCTCTTCAACTTGGTATCCATCATGCGCCACAAGCTGGTCCAAAACTCTCCAAGGAAACGAGAGTCTCGATCTGACACAATCGACGTGGGCAACCCAAAGTGGACCCAAACATACTGAAAGAAAAGACAAGCAGTCTTCTCAGCAGTGACCTGCTTTTTACAAGGCATCAATATGCACATTTTGCTAAAGCGGTCGACGACAACATACAAATAGTCGTGGCCCTTTCTTGACATAGGCAAACCTCCTACAAAATCCATCAACACACTTTCCCATGGACGACCTGGAATAGGGAGTGGTGTGTAGAGCCCGAGTTTTCTATTAGAGGGCTTTGAAACAGAACACATCACACATCCCTTTACAAAACGGGTTACAATGTTTTTCATATGGGGCCAAAAACAAAACCTTTGCAAATGACATAAGGTTTTTTCGACACCAAAGTGACCAGACACAAGAGAGGTATGCGCCTCTCGAATTACATGTACTCTTTCTGGTGTGGGTATGCACAATTTACCAAGGTGATACAATAGCTTCCCCTGCAAATGATAGTTGTCCACCTGTGAACCATGAGTTAGTTTTGCATAAACTTCTTTAAAGTCATCATCGTTAGTGTATTGTTCAACATAACTTTCAAAAGACAATGACGCATTATGCAAAATAATAGAAGCAGCGATAGGAGGGCGAGAGAGCATGTCTGCTACTTTGTTACTAGTGCCCTTCTTATACTTTATTACCAGATGAAATTGTTGTAGGAACCCCATCCACCTGAAATGACGAGATTGTTGTAGCTTGGTCTGTGACTGAAGGTACTGCAAGGGCTGATGATCCGTATGGATGATGGTCTCCTTGCCGATCAGGTAGTGTTTCCACTTTTTCACACTTTGGACCAAGGCATACAATTTCTTGTCGTAAGTGGGGTAATTTATTACAGCCTGGGAGAACTTCTCCGAATGGTAACAAATCGGCTTCTTCTGCTGCAAAAGTACAGCTCCCATGGCATACCCACTGGCATCGGTTTCGATCTCAAAAGGCTGCTGGAGATCGGGTAAAGCCAGGACTGGTGCGGTGCTGATTTTCTCTTTCAGTGCTTCGAAGGCCTTCTGCTATTTTCCTCCCCACTGAAAGGCTTGTTTGATACTTGTCAGAGTGTGTAAGGGTGATGCAATAACGGAGAAGTTGGCAATGAACCTCCTCCAATACTGTACTGCACCTAAAAAACTACGGACCTCTGTTACATTGGTAGGCTTAGGCCAATTTACAATCACCTCAACTTTTGAGGGGTCTATTTTTAATTGACCATTACCGACAATATGACCAAGGTAAACCAAAGAGGTTTTCCCAAACTCACACTTTGACAACTTTACATACAAATTTTCTTTCTTTAAAACATCAAGCACTTTGATTACATGGCATACATGTTCCTCCCAAGTCCTACTGAATACAAGAATGTCATCTAAATACACAAGGACAAACTCATCAATGAAAGGCCTAAAAAGATCATTCATGACCCTCATGAATGTGGCTGGAGCGTTGCAAAGTCCGAATGGCATCACCATCCATTCGAACAACCCCTGTTTGGTCTTGAAGGTGGTTTTCCACACATCCTGCTCTGCAATTCTGACCTGGTGATAACCACTATGCAAATCCAATTTGGTGAAATAAACAACATTTTTTAATTGATCTAATAAATCATCAATGCGAGGGAGAGGGTATCGATTTTTCACCGTGATTTTGTTTAGTGCCCGATAATCCACGCACATCCTCCATGTGCCATCTTTCTTGGGCACCAACACGATCGGCGAGCCACAAGGAGAAGTACTTGGCCGAATGACCCCTTGGTTCAACAGTTCCTGTACCTACTTTTTGATTTCCTCCATTTCGATGGATGACATCCTATACATACCAATGTTTGGTAATGGAGCATCATGTTGCAAATGGATCTCATGTTGGATCCCTCGTTTTGGAGGCAAACCTTTGGGTTCCTGAAACAACTCACCATAGTTAGAAATAACATCACATAATTCCTGTTTATGAGCCGGATCACATCCCTGGAAAGCATCGGTTATTTCTTCATCCTTTGCTCTCACAACCATGAGCAAACACCCCTTGCTGGAATTCACCAATCTCTTCGTCTGTCCTGCACTTACAAGGCTGGCACTGACTTTGGTTTGATGAGCTCTTACAATGTATTCTACCCCATCTTTAGTGATTTGGTATTTATTTTCATGGCGAAAGAAAACTTCTTTCCTATCATAAAGATAGGGACTCCCCAACACAATGCCACAGATATCCAATGGTATTACATCCAATTCTACTTCATCTACCAACTTAGAAGCAATAACAAATTTTACCTTACACTGCTTGGTTACATTTAGTTTTACTTTATCATGTATCCATCCAAGCGGATAAGGTTTTGGATGAGGCTTAACTTCTAAGCCTAACTTTTTAACCAAGGATTCTGAAATAAGGTTTGCTTGAGAGCCCGAATCAAATAGAGTTTCTACTTTTGCATGGTTTATAACAACTCTAATATGAAACAACTCAATTCTCTTACGTTCATTAGAAAGAGGCTCATTTGATGCACTAGTGCTTTCATGTGATTCAGAATCATGAAGAGAATGAGTACCTTTTGTCCCTGCTGCTGTGATCAATGCCTCATCGCCTGAGTCGGATCCAAGGTCCTGCTGTGCGGTTGCTACTGTCTTCTGCTTACACTTTCCTCCATATCTCTTCGGGTTCTTTTCTGGATAAAGTTTCCAACAGTGATCGTCGTCATGGCCTTCCTTTTTGTAGTGAGTGCAATAAGGCTTTTCTCCTTCATCCTTCTTTGTTGACGCCGTCTTCTTTTCCTTTCCCTTTCCTTTCCCTTTGAATTTTCCATTTGAAGGTTTGGAAGGTGGTTTCTTTGAATGATCGTCCTTATCATTTCTGCCCCTGTTCTCAAGATGAATGGCCTTCACACTGGCCGAGTCAATGGTAGTAGGTTCAAACATTAACAATGAATGTCTAATGTAACTATGTAATGAACCAATGTACTTAGTTACAACTTCAGGAGAATCTAAAGAGATGCCCAAACTTAATGCCTGTTTTCGAAATTCTTCAGTAAAGGTTTGCACATTTTGTCCTTTACCTTGCCTTAGGTACTGCCACTCCATTAAGGCTTTCCGCTTGTAACCTAAGGGATAGAATTGATTTTTAATTGCAGTAATAAAATCTGACCAGGAAGAAAGAAGGTTACCCAAGTTACTGCTGCTTCGAAGTTTGCTCTCCCACCAGATGAGAGCTGTGCCACTCAATCGAAGAGAAGCCAATTGGATTTTCGCCTCGTCCTCCATAATCTGCTGGATCCTGCAATAGAGTTCAAGCTGCCTAATCCAATTTTTAAGCTTCTCAGCATTACTTTCACCATTATATATCGGTAGATCAAACTTAACATCTAACTTAAAGAAAGGCTTGTTAGATGCATTTCCAGAATTTTTATTATGATGGTTAGAAGAGGAGGAAGGACTTTCATTTCCTGCAGGGGGTGGATTTCCTCCACCATCTCCATGCGCTGAACCTTGCCCTTCTAAAGAATGATCTCCTGTTTTCTCTAACCTTTCAAGTCTAGAGAATAGTCTCTCTACTCGATCTGCCATGGTATAGAAAGTTTTGCGGAAATTGAGCTCCTCTTCATTCCGATCTTCGTCCCCCATGTTCCTTCTCTGACGTGCACGTCCTGCTTCGGGATCAAAAGCCTGTAGCGTCCCTTCACCTCTTCTTAGCCTGCTTCTTGTTAGCATACAAACATGTAATTCACATCTACAAACACCCGCTCCGATACCACTTGATCCAAAATCTTTTGTTTGAGATGTATAAAAGAATTAACATGTGAAAATTGTAGCTTTTAAACAAGAAACTTTAAAGGCATAAGCGGAAAAAGAGAGAAGCAATTAACATCATGCACGAAGACACAAGAGTTGATATCTTAGTTCGTCCAGGAGGGACTACGTCTCCGGGCCCTGCTCTAATAGTGGGGAGGCCCTGCTTTCATTAAATGGAAAAATGAAAGTACAAGTACAAAATGAGGAATTACACCCTTATACCTGCCCAATCTGGAAATGGCCGAAAATTGCAGACCTCTGATGAAAAAATGGGCAGCACCGTTGGATTTGTGGCGTCGAGTAGTGCTGAATCCATATAAAACTTGCCCCAATCGGACAAAGTGAAAATCTGGCCCCTCTGGAAAAATGGCTCAGATCATGGTTCCGCCCCCTCCTGCACACTGCTCAAGGTTCCACTGCCTCGTTTTCCGTGCCCGCTCCTGTCCGTCCTTGGGCGCACAAATGAGTGAAGGTTTAAATAATAAAGCGTGGGCGGCAGTCACAAGGCGCTCCGTAGCTGAATTGGTTGGTGATCCGGTTTGTTTGGGCGGAGGTCGGGTGGTCAAATCCCGACCACGCCATAAAAAGCCGACTGTTTTTAACTGCATTACATTTTGAAATAAACGTTGGAATTGTTTTCATATTTTTAAACCGCATCACATTTTTTTAAAATCAAAGTTGAACCGTTTGATATATATTTTTAAAAGGCGTTGAAGTGATGTGGGGGGCCGGACCCATATTGGGCGGCCCGCCCCGTATGGAAATGGGCCACGTATACATGTGGCAGCGGCGGTGGGGTTAACAACCCCCCGCCCGTATCATATGGCCGTTGTTTGTACAGTGGTGACCGCGGTGGTGGCGGGGTTGACCACTCGCCCCCCCAACACATTTATTTTTTTAATATTATATGGATTGCATGGGGTGGCGGGGTTGGTGGCCCGCCACCCTTAATATATATATTTTTTGTTTTATTGTTATTTAAAACAAAGAGTCGTTTTTTGAACCTTCAAATTTTTGACCGAAGGAGTGCTTTTAACGGTCCCACAAATTTGCCCGGAATCTAGCCAGGTTGGTCGGAATCCGGTGGCCGGGTTTCAGCAAAACTGTTGCCTCTTTAGTCTGCCACATCACCAAGTCAACCTCTGAACTTTGACTGCTCCTAACTCCTTCATACGGACTCGGAATTGAGTGCCGTCTGTGCCGTTGGATTCAGAATTTCGAGATCTACAACTTGAACTTGGTTCGAAAGATTTTCGAGAACTTTGATTTTTGAGCCTTGTACTTAAGCCATTTGTACCTGTACCTGTTTAATCCACCTGGATCAACTAAGCCATGAGACTAATCGATTAAGGGAACTACGAAGGTATATTCAATTTAATTTTTATTTGATTTCTAATTTTAAACAATAAATTTATCATAATGATTATCTTTGATGGTATTTTGATATCATATTTATATTTTTCTTTGAATTTTCCATATAGTTTTTTTTGGCATATTCGGGTCCAAGATGTAGATAGATCGATTGGAGATGACATTGAAACAATAAAAGAGACTCGAAAATTGCATTCAATTAAAACAAAGTTGTCCAAAAATGTGTTTGCATTGGATAAAAGAACATATTCTTATTTTTGTCATGTTTGCATAGACAACACAGAATCCAATGATGTTTGTGAAAACAAAATGTATGTAAAATATTGGCAACATACAAAACTAAATACAAAGGGGAAATTGTCCGTTGCAAGTTTTGAAGAAATGCAATCATAGGAGAATACAATATCATTTGAAGGTGATCGAGTTTCCGATCTTGTTAGAGAAGGTAACATTTCAATTTCTTTCAAATGATAGAGATCTAGAAATAGATAATAAAATCAAGTACACATGTTAATTTTAAATTTAATTTTTCATGTTAATTATGATCTAATTTTAAATACGTAAGTTTGTTTTATTGTGCAGGAGATTTTTTTGTTGTAGTTGCACCTACTATCAATGATGAAAATGTGAAGTATTATTCGATGCGTTGCACTAAACGAAAGATGAAATTATTAGAAAAATATGATGATAACTGGTTTACATATGACAGAGGGTCTATTATATTGAAAGGTTATTTTTTCCAACAATATCATCAAATTAGGGGTTTTGTTTACTTTCAAGACTATGAACCTGATGCCATAAGTTGTCAATATAGTCACTTGGTGTGTGCATCACACATAAAGTTGTTATAAGTTCAATCAAAGAAAAAAACGAAAATTAAGAAATGGAAAATGTCAAAAGATGATCAGGAACGGATCATTGAAAATGGAATTCCATTGGAATTTTTTTGATTGAGCTGCCCAACAATTTCTTCTCTTTGGATTCATCTTTTAGAACTTCCAGAACTCAACTAAAAATTGAATTGCCTTTTTATGTTATATGTACAAGTGTTTGCACATGTACATTGTTTTGGTACATGCACACGAGTAATTTATAGATACATTCTGTGGTACAATTTGTCATAGTTGATATCTGTGTATCTAGCATAGTTGATATAATGCAAATTTGAAGTTACACGATTTTGTTTTAGATGTGTCTTTTAAGTAAATTATAATATTCATTATTGATGCAAAATGTGTGGTACGTGTTTTGTAATTTCCAGTTTACTATCAACTGAAAGTAGCTTTTCTATGTACATTAATGAAAAATGTTGTGTATTGGATATATATGTTTTAATGAAATTTTAAAATTTTATGATTGTTTGACACATCTAAGAACACCTAGAATTTTATGATTGTTTTTAGATATATACATCGATATGTATTATACTTCAATCATTTTTAAATATATTCAAACATGTACTTCAATAATTTTTATGTACATATATTCATGTGAACCTTTTTTTGTTTGTAACTTGGGCTAAACTATATTAAAAACATGAAAAACTGTACAGAGGAAATGGGTAGAGATTGCAAGCAATGCTTAGCCTATCCCTGCCTCGGTAGTGCTCAAAATAAACCAAGTTTGGGGCTGCCTCAAAGGAGGAAACCAACCCATTAAGAGTGTCATCCAGTCTTGTAATACAAAATATTCAGTGGCCCATATAAAAACAAAAGAGCTGAAGTATATCTTGAGGTGAAAAAAAACATAAATTAACCTTGCTACCAAACAATCATGAAGTTCATTCATCTTCGTCAGTCACCTGGTCCTCTTCCTCTATCATGCACCCATATTCTCTAGAAATGAATTCCTCCTCAGCTGTGGGCATTCAAGGAGGCTTCGGAGGGGCCGCATGGACGATGGGAGCGACTAGGTACTCCACATCATAATCTCTGGTCTAGACATTGTCCGAGTCCATAACCCAAGCGCCTTTCTCCTCCATCGTGGGATCATAAACTGGAAGCAGGTTGGTTTTCCTGGATAGAGGTTGCAGATATTGTAGAATAATGGATTTCCTACAGCCTCTTCTACCCTTAGGCTTCTCCAGAGGAAAAATAGTCTCCCCATGAATGCTATCAAACACTTGAGGAGCCAACACCTCATGGCTATCATATGTAGAGCCCTCGGTGGATTCCAATTGCTGGTCGTGGCCACGGTGAGAGCGACCTGAGAAAGCACCCCTATAGCTGCCCCTGATGGGCTTTTGACGCTAGCGCAGGGCCATGGTATGGCTTCTGACCTATACATTTTATGATTGTTTTTAGATATATACATCGATATGTATTGTACTTCAATCAATTTTACATATATTCAAACATGTACTTCAATTATTTTTATGTACATATATTCATGTGAACTTAAATATGTAAAACCATCTATGATTGTTTTAAATGACATGTATGATCATGCAAAATGTATTTCAATATCACCTAAATAATAGATGTACATCCTAAAATTATATAACATTCACACACATGTTCAAATGCATAACATGTACCAATGTACATGTGTTAAATGTAATTTGAAATTTCCATATAGATTCATTTTATATTTAACAAATAAAATGACAACTTCAGTTTTAAGAACAAAACATTATATCACAACAAGTAAGAAAATGCCAAATGTAGTTCAACTATCCAAAATATACACATGTATGTGTAAATTGTAATTTGAAATTTCCATCTAGATTCATTTTATATTACCAAATATAATGGAAACTTGAGTTTTAAAAACAAAACATTATATCACAACATGTCATCACATGACAAATGTAGTTCAACAATCCAAAATATACACATGTATACATGTTTTGTAATTTGAAATTTCCATCTAGATTCATTTTATATTTAACAAATAGAATGACAAGTTGAGTTTTAAAAACAAAACATTATATCACAACATGAGATCACATGCCAAATGTAGTTCAATTATCCAAAATATACACATATTGAAATTTCCATCTAAAGATTCATTTTATTTTTTACAAATAAAATGACAACTTGAGTTTTAAAAACAAAACATTATATCACAACATTTCATCACATGCCAAATGTAGTTCAACTATCCAAAATATACATATTGTGATTCAAATGTAATTCAAATTTCCATATAGAGATTCATTTTATATTTAACAAATAAAATGACAACTTGAGTTTTAAAAACAAAACATTATATCACAACATGTCATCACATGAAAAATGTAGTTCAACCATGAAAAATATACACATTGTGAAAATGTAATTTGAAATTTCCATCTACAGATTCATTTTCTATTTAACAAATAAAATAACAACTTGAGTTTTAAAAATAAAACATTATATCACAACATGTGATCACATGCCAAATGTAGTTCAACTATCCAAAATATACACATTGTGATTCAAATGTAATTTGAAATTTCCATCTAGAGATTCATTTTGTATTTAACAAATAAAATGACAACTTGAATTTTAAAAACAAAACAGCTTGAGTTTTAAAAACAAAACATTATATATCACAACATGTAATCACATGCCAAATGTAACTATCCAAAATTTAAAATCATTATTGTTAAAAGTAAATGTAGTTTCAAACTATATCCAAATAGTAAAATATGTCCAAAATTTATATATATCACATGAGTTCGGTAAAAGTAAATATATATAACAATGTACAGTGTTACAAGTATCAAGTTATATAGAAAAGTAAATATGACTGCATAGATAATACTATATATAGAAAAGTAAATTTAAGACTAGATCTATCAAATAAAACGTAGCACACATGTGCATCATCAATCAAATGCAGATGGATCCAATGTCTTTGCCAGCGACGTCCTGAGCCTCATGCTATCCCGTGAAGAATGGGGAACCTATACAAAACGTGTACAAACATTAAAATTTAATGTTTTAAATTGAATGAGAATGTAGAACTTCATGTAAGAAAACAAAATGAAAAAAAAATCATGTAATACCTCATGTAGTTCCCTCTCCATTGTCATTTGTTGCTCGTCCATTAAAACATCCTCCACAGTAAACTGTACAATATACATGTACAAGTATATATATATTAAAACTTTTCAAATGAAAATACATATAAACTAATTTTCAATAATATTAAAAAATAAATTTAGACAACTTGTTCAAATGGTGTGGATGTTCTTATCTCCATCGTACACTCCATCGCTAGAGTCCTTGGAGAAGGGAAATCATCTCCAAAAACCTAAAATTCAAAAATTTCAAAACTATAAAATAACTCAAGATATAGAGCTCATTTTATAATAAAACTTTTGAACTTCAATTTATAACTTAAACATATAAGTAAAAAATAGAATACTTGTGATGGTGGATTGTGCACATCTCCTAATGGTGGCTTCGAAATAAAATCATCTCCAGAAACCTAAAATTCAAAAAATTTAAAATAGTAAAATAACTCAAGATCTAGATCTCATTTTTTGATGGAAATTTTGAATTGCAATATATAACTTAAAAACATATTTAAGTGAAAAATTGTTCATATTTGTGATGGTGGATTTGGCACATCTCCTAACAGGGGAGAAGAAGGTACCTCTATCGCAAAACATTAGACGAAATTAGAACATGTTAACATTTAATTATATACATGTACATGTGTACACAATTATTTATTTTAAAAATATGCCATCATGTTCCGATATATAATAATAGATTAAAATAATTAAATACATCAACATCATGTTCACTTAAAAAACACTAACATGTGCCAACATATCATCTTGATGGTGAGAACCATTTTGATTATGTGAACCTGAAGCTTCGCCCGTGATATTAACATCTTTGTTCATCAAACATGAAAACTGCAAATGGTGTTCACATATATATGATACATTTATGTTAGATTAACATATACAAATAAATGCATGTATATATGTATTTATTACAAATTGTACATATGTTAAGATAATCACCCTAACCACTAACACATACCGATCCCATGCCCTCTTCCTCATGAATAATTAGGTCCTGCCAACCATTGCGACAATTCTTTGCATATGTTCTGAGATATTCAACACTCATGTTTTCTATCTCATCATCTGTATGATACACAAAAGTAGCACATGCATTCTCTCATGTTCTTTGTCGATTCAGACAAACATCAATTCCACCTAGTCCACTCTGAACATTGTCGATGATGACATCCCTTGCTTCTCGATTAATTTGAGAAGTGGCATCCATATTGGACCAAAAATTTTCCACATGAAGAGGCCGACTTACCAATGGTGGCTTGGGGCAAGGCAACTCAGCATAATGCTTAGCGCCCCTACGGTCACATAATCGACCTTTCCCTGGACCAAAAAATTCAGAGGGAAGGTCATTATAGTTGGGTTTCATTCCCAAAAATAATTCTGCATAAAATAATTTTGCAAAATAAAGAGGAACCTCGTCATTCCATGGTAGTCTTCCATAGGAAGCAAGGTGCCTATCTTACAAATGGCCAGCTATATCAGGGTGCTTGAAATATTGCACCTTAAGCATCTTTCTTTTCGACCCTTATTTGAAATTAAACATAGACTTGGTCATTTCTATTGTAACTCTGTGTTTAACAAACTCCCATGTATCGAGACCCATCATTGTTTCCTTTCTTTTCCTCATCACTTATACAAACGTATCAGTGGTTGGCCCAAGCGTTTGGTACACATCTACAAGTCTGCTTAGAGAGTGAGTAACTATTTCCAAGCTTTCTTGACTCTCAGCAGGGAGTTTCAAAGACACAAGATATTTATGCAATTTTTGAATAAAGATGTTGACACCTTTATAATGTGCATTGCTGGATGTTTGTTTCCCTAGGTATATCGGAAATGTTAGACGTATATGTTGTGGTTTATGTACAAACTTCTTCTTGAATGTGTTCTAGCCTACTTTTTTTTTTAGCAACATTTTCACCCTCTGCATCAATATATAAAATTTTGTATAAATAAAAAACATGTGAACAAATTTGTACAAATTGAATGAAAATAATATTCAGATTGATGGCCACCTCGAGATGGTTGGGTAGCATCATGCCCACCCAGAGACTGTTGAGAACCAGAATGACCACCGATTGGTTGAGAACCAACACGACTAGACATTGATTGGACTTTGGGGGAATGCATATCACCACTCTCACAGAATTGGCCACCACCTATTGATGGGCCACCAGGGGAATGTGTACCACCACCAACCTCACGTGAGAGGGAAGCTTCATAAAAAACTATGAATTTATAATCAATTCAAAAATACATTCATACATATAAATACATGTACATATTATTGATTAAATTGAGTCAATCATACCATGATTACATGAACGATGGCTATGCTCCATTGATGTAGTAGATACTCTTGTCCTCCTAAATCCTAAAAAAAAATGAAATTTATTAAAAACTAATTTAACTCAAAAAATTGATATGTATGGAGATAAGATTATATATTCAAATGTCATTTAAAAACATGCACATTTAATATTTAAATACCATGAACATCCCTTGATCCATGATCCCCCTCTCTCGTAGAGGCATGGGATTCTACTACTATTCGCCTTTCATCCTCCATGATATATATGTGGATATCTACAGTGGACATTTACAATTATTTTTAAAATTACTATTTAAAATAAATTCAGAATAATTCTGAAAAATTTAATGTAATTTAGTAGACAAATTATGTAAAACACAACTTTCAAAATGATGTGTGAAACTCAATTTAAACAAAAATTTGTTGAAATCCTCACATTTTAATTTTATAAAACGTGAAGTTCACCAAGTTGCGCTTACATGGTGGGAGCACACTTGGTATATAATTGAAAAAAACACATGTTCATTAAAAATGACGCATTTATAAGTAAAAAAACACAAACATATCAAAGATATGTTACAATGTTCATCAATAAATTTTGAAGGAGATCGTCTCAACACTAATTCATATATTAATTCATCTTTGACAGATGAACCTTGAATTGGAACTGCCCCACACAATAGATCACCAGACATCTTATTAACATTTGCATAATGTCTTATACTAAAAAATTGAAATTGTCTAACAATATTGTTTTCTTTTCCATGCAGTTGGTTTAGCCTCTCCTTCTTAACTTGGAACACGCCTTTCATCTGGTTGCAAACAAGTTCAAAATTGGTGAAAACTAAAATTCCATTTAATCCATACTCCCTAGCCATTCCCAAGCCTTCTATCAATGCAATATAATATTCCTAGTTGTTTGTTGTTCTTCCCGATATATTCATTTTCCTTTGGAGTATCTTGTTAGTCGCAATATTTCAAAGCACATATGCAATCATTGCTTTTCCTGGATTGGGATAATAAGAAACATCTATGCATAAGGTCCATTTTTCAACCATGTTTAGTGGGTTTTTTTAATCCCTGAAAAAAGAAAATTCAATAAAATATATTAAATTAACATTTATTGCAAATGCATGGGAGAAATGACATGTAAATGTTTTGCCTTCAAGTTTATGGGTGAAATTACATGTACATGGTTCCCAAAAACACTAGCAAAGCCTTAAAGTTTATGGGAGAAATGGCATGTACATGGTTTCCAAAAACACTTGCATTTTCCTTATTGCAAATGCCTTAAATTTTATGGGAGAAATAACATGTACATGGTTGAGAGAAATGACATGTACATGGTTCCCAAAAACACTAGAAAATTCCAACTTTATGGGAGAAATGACATGTACATGGTTTCCAAAAACAATATCATTTTCCTTAAAAATATATTAAGAAATGACATGTACATGGTTTCCAAAAACAATATCATTTTCCTTAAATATATATTAAATGAACATTTATTGCAAATGACTTAAATTTTATTGCAAATGCATGGGAGAAATGGCATGTACATGGTTTCCAAAAACACTAGCATTTTCCTTATTGCAAATGCCTTAAATTTTATTGCAAATGTATTAAATTGTATGGGAGAAATGACATGTACATGGTTGAGAGAAATGACATGTACATGGTTCCCAAAAACACTAGTAAATTTACCAACTTTATGGGAGAAATGACATGTACATGGTTTGCAAATGCCTTAAATGACATGTACATGGTTTGAAAATGCCTTACATTTTATTCCTTATTGAAAATGCCTTAAATTTTATGGGAGAAATGGCATGTACATGGTTGGGAGAAATTGCATGTACATGGTTCCCAAAACCACTAGTAAATGCCAACTTTATGGGAGAAATGACATGTACATGGTTTGCAAATGCCTTAAATTTTATGGGAGAAATGGCATGTACATGGTTGGAAGAAATGGCATGTACATGGTTCCAAAAAACACTAGAAAATTCCAATTTTATGAGAGAAATGACATGCACATGGTTTCCAAAAACACTAGTATTTTCCTTAGGATGAACACTAGCCAAGAAAGCCAAGTATGTGCATAAGTTTAAAATGGTATATTTATTTATGAAATTAATTGAAATAAATATGCTGCTAGAAATGAAAATATAATGATAGGTCCAACAAGATGGATGTAGACTAATGTTTAATATATGCATGTATGCATGTATGTCTGGTGGAGCTATTGTGTGCATGTGAAAGCTGTGTGAAGATAATTATCCTGCACATCGAAATGAAAATATAATGATAGGTTCTACAAGATGGATGTAGACTAATGTTTAATAAATGAATGTATGCATGTATGTCTGGTGGAGTTGTTGTGTGCTTGTGAAACTTGTGTGAAGACAATTATCCTGCACACTATTATTATTCATGATAGGTTCTACAAGATGGATGTAGAATAATGTTTAATATAGGCATGTATGCATGTATGATTGGTGGAGTTGTTGTGTGCTTGTGAAAGCTGTGTGAAGACAATTATCCTGCACACAGAAATGAAAATATAATGACAGGTTCTACAAAATGGATGTAGACTAATGTTTAATATATGCATGTATGCATGTATGTGTGGTGGAGTTGTTGTGTGCATGTGAAACTTGTGTGAAGACAATTATCCTGCACACTGGTATTATTCATGATAGGTTCTAGAAGATGGATGTAGACTAATGCTTAATATATGCATGTATGCATGTATGTTTGGTGGAGTTGTTGTGTGCATGTGAAAGCTGTGTGAAGACAATTATCCTGCACACAGAAATGAAAATATAATGATAGGTTCTACAAGATGGATGTAGAATAATGTTTAATATATGAATGTATGCATGTATGTCTGGGGGAGCTGTTGTGTGCATGTGAAACTTGTGTGAAGAAAATTATCCTGCACACTAGTATTATTCATGATAGGTTCTACAAGATGGATGTAGACTAATGTTTAATATATGCATGTATTCATGCATGTCTGGTGGAGCTGTCGTGTGCATGTGAAACTTATGTGAAGATAATTATCTTGCACACTAGTGTATTATTCATGATAGGTTCTACAAGATGGATGTAGATTAATGTTTAATATATGCATGTATGCATATATGTCTGGTGGAGCTGTTGTGTGCATGTGAAACTTGTGTGAAAATAATTATCTTGCACACTAGTATTATTTATGATATGTTCTACAAGATGGATATAGACTAATGTTTAATATATGCATGTATGCATATATGTCTAGTTGTTGTGTGCATAAGTACATTACCCAAAGCGACAATAGTAAGTTCTTGGGAGAGGAAATTAAAAATCAGGTAATCAATATAAATCTATATCTCAATAAATATCAGATCAATATTAATCTCAATGCATATTCAAGTCTACTAAAAAAAAGGCATGAGAAAATTTTACATAATCTAAGTACTTTAGAAAATTTTCAAAATGTTAAATCGATTTTGAAAACAATATTTTTCAAAATGTTAAATCTATTTCTAAAACACTAAAATGCCTTAAAGTTTATGGGGGAAATTAAATGTACATGATTTTCCTTAAAGTTTATGGGAGACATGACATCTATAAATGACATGCCTTAAAGTTTGCCTTGCCTAGAGTTTATGGGAGAAATGACATATACATGGTTTGCCTTAAATTTTAAGGGAGAAATGACATAGAAATGACATACCTTAAAGTTTGCCTTGAATTTATGGGATTAATGACACATGTACATGGTTTGCCTTAAAGTTTTCCTTAAAGTTTATGGGAGAAATGACATAGAAATGAAATGTACATGGTTCCCAAAACACTAGAAAACGCCTTAAAGTTTATTAGAGAAATGACATGTACATGGTTATCCTTACAGTTTGCCTTGAGTTTATGGGAGAAATGACATGTACATGGTTTCAAAAAACACTAACATTTTCCTTAAGAATATATTAAATTAACCTTAAAAATGAATTAACCTTAAATTTTATGGGAGAAATGACATGTACATGGTTTCAAAAAACACTAACAATTTTTTTCTTAAAAATATATTAAATTAAAGTTTATGGGAGAAATGACATGTACATGGTTTCAAAAAACACTAACATTTTCCTTAAAAATATATTAAATTAAATTTTATGGGAGAAATGACATGTACATGGTTTCAAAAAACACTAGCATTTTCCTTAAAAATATATTAAATTAAAGTTTATATTTTCCTTAAAAAAT
Organism: Pinus albicaulis; assembly: GCA_034641835.2. Lineage (NCBI taxonomy): Eukaryota > Viridiplantae > Streptophyta > Pinopsida > Pinales > Pinaceae > Pinus > Pinus albicaulis. Next base: position 904,305,215 of record CM076573.1, on the reverse strand, counting down.
ATATTAAATTAAAGTTTATGGGAGAAATGACATGTACATGGTTTTCTGTAATGGGGATAACACTAAATTGTAATATTGTAAGTACATGGTTATGGGAGAAATGACATGTACAAGGTTATCCTTAAAGTTTGTCTTGATTTTATGGGAGAAATGACATGTACATGGTTTGCCTTAAAATTTTCCTTAAGTTTATGGGAGAAATGACATGTACATGGTTTGCCTTAAAGTTTTCCTAAATTTTATGGGAGTAATGACATAAAAATGACATGTATATGGTTTCCAAAACACTAGCAAATGCCTTAAAGTTCATGGAAGAAATGACATGTACATGGTTCCCAAAATACTAGCAAATGCCTTAAATTTTATGGGAGAAATGACATGTACATGGTTCCCAAAACACTAGCAAATGTCTTAAAGTTTATGGGAGAAATGACATGTACATGGTTTTCCTTATATTTTATAGGAGTATTGAAATAGAAATGACATGTATATGGTTCCCAAAACACTATGAAATACTTTAAAGTTCATGGGAGAAATGACATGTACTTGGTTTTAAAAAACACTAGCATTTCATTAAAAATATATTAAATTAAAGTTTATGGGAGAATGACATGTACATGGTTTGCCTTAAAGTTTATGGCAGAAATGAAATGTACATGGTTTGCCTTAAGTTTATGGGAGAAATGACATGTACAGTTGCCTTAAAGTTTGCTTTAAAGTTTATGGGAGAAATTACATAGAAATGACATGTACATAGTTCCCAAAACAACAGAAAATGTCTTAAAGTTTATGGAGAAATTACATAGAAATGACATGTACATGGTTCCCAAAACACTAGCAAATGCCTTAAAGTTTATGGGAGAAATAACATGTACATGATTTGTCTTAAAGTTTACCTTGAGTTTATGGGAGAAATGACATTTACATGGTTTTCCTTAAAGTTTGCCTTAAAGTTTATGGGAGAAATGACATCTAGAAATGACATGCCTTAAAGTTTGTCTTGCCTAGAGTTTATGGGAGAAATGACATGCCTTAAATTTTTCCTTGATTTTATGGGAGAAATGACACATGTACATGGTTTGCCTTAAATTTCATGGGAGAAATGACATAGAAATTAAATGTACATGGTTCCCAAAACACTATCAAATGCCTTAAAGTTTATTGGAGAAATGACATGTACATGGTTATCCTTAAAGTTTGTTTTGAGTTTATGGGAGAAATGCCATGTACATGGTTTGCCTTAAGTTTTCCTTAATGTTATGGGAGAAATTAAATGTACATGGTTTTCCTTAAAGTTTGCCTTAAGTTTATGGGAGTAATGAAATAAAAATGACATGTATATGGTTCCTAAAACATTAGCAAATGCCTTAAAGTTTATGGGAGAAATTTACATGAAGTTTATGGGAGAAATGACATGCACATGGTTTCAGAAAACACTAACATTTTCCTTAAAAATATATTAAATTAACCTTAAAAAAATATAAATTAACCTTAAAGTTTATGGGAGAAATGACATGTACATGGTTTCAAAAAACACTAACGTTTTCCTTAAAAATATATTAAATTAAAATTTATGGGAGAAATGACATGTACATGGTTTGTTGTAATGGGAATAACACTATTGTAATAAGGTAAGTACATTATTATGGGAGAAATGACATGTACATGTTTATCCTTAAAGTTTGTCTTGAGAGTAATGACATAAAAATGACATGTATATGTTTCCAAAAACACTAGCAAATGCCTTAAAGTTTATGGGAGAAATGGCATGTACATGGTTTCAAAAAACATTAACATTTTCCTTAAAAATATATTAAATTAAACTTAAAGCTTATGGGAGAAATGAAATGTACATGGTTTCAAAAAACACTAACATTTTCCTTAATAATATATTAAATTAAAGTTTATGGGAGAAATGACATGTACATGTACAGTTGTAATGGGAATAAAACTATTGTAATAAGGTAAGTAATGTTCCTTGTATTAGTTGTAATCAGTATATTGTATTCATTACAATTACATGGAGTTAGATCTAACATTCTCCTTATCTATTTGTATATAAGCTTGTGTATATTACTGATATGATACAAGTCTTATGTGATACATATAGTTAATTACACACATTGTCCTGAATACAACTATACCCATGGTGTTACTACTACTGGTTTCATATCTTATGTTGATTAGTATTACACAACATTTTGTTACCATCCCTACATTCCCTATCCCGAATATTGGATGACCATCATAGTGACCCCTGTGTACTGTCACACATCATAATGAATGTCATTGCATCCCTTAACATGCTAGGAACAAAATATTTGTGGACCATTCTTGAAGTAGACCCTCAAAAACATGTGATTTTGGGTCGACGTTGGGGTGTGGTTATGTCCTCGCACCCATGGCCAGATTTGCACTAGGCCTCACATCGTGGTCACTCTGTCTCTGAAGAGCCCCCACGCCGATCTACTTTTGGAAGGTTTTTTAAAATAGAAATGAAGCTTCTAAGATCTAATAGCTTCGTGAGCGGAGTCATGGATGTTTGTTCGACTAGAAGTGGTCGAGTTTCTCCCTTTGCCTTTTTAGTTCCTACAAAAATGAAACTTCCCAAAGGGATAGACCTTTCCTCCACCATAAGTGGATCCCAAAGCTCTTCCTCCACTTCTATAAATTCCTCTTCATCCCATTGATTCAGCTAGCCAGACATGGATGGATAGTTAGAGTTGGTGTGCAGAAGATAGCAGAGAATAGTCCATAGTTGTGAGAGAGAGTTTGAGCCTTTTTCCCCTTTTAGCCGAATCAACGAACGAATGCTTTGAGACGTGCCTGATTGAACCCGTCGAAGGAGGTATACAACGTCAAGGCATGGGTTGTAAACTCCCTTTTATACATTAATATGACATGACTGATTTTTAGTTCCATCTTTATCTATATTAATATTCAAAGTTTCTGACTCTCATTGACTAATTATATAGTCGTAAATGAACATGTATTCTCGTATGATTTTAGTGTTTGCTTGATCTTTGTGCAGGTGTGTGGATATCGCCACCAATAGAGTGCAAGGCTTGAAGAAAAAAGATTGAGGGATCACTGGAACAGCCTACGTCAAGAGCGTTGGATTAAGGTAGGACATATATTCCAATCTGCATTTTGTTTATGAACTAGGAATTTAGGAACCAACATGTTCCCTTGTTGCTAGACCCACCCTAGGGCTAGAGGGATCGCCTCTATCCGTAGAGGGGATTTGCCTACACAACAATTACTAACCTTTATTTAAAGTGAAACAAGAAAAAATACGTGGATAAAGTACATTGAACACTTGACTCTATGCACATGATGTTTGTATTATTACTCATCTAGCTAATAGGTAGTAAGTATTTGAACAAAAGTTCAATATCAGAGTCTATATGAAACTGTGTATAGGACATTCCATTTACCTTATAATGAATACGACTCATTAATATCATGATGTTAATTAAGGTCTTATTGTTCTATGTAGAGGCTTGTAGATATTGTTCTATTAGTTAACCTAGAACATATTTTTCATTTTAATGGGCTTATTAGTATATAAAGCACATTGAACACTTGAATCTATGCACCTGAAATTTGTACTATTACTCATATAGCTAATAGGCTGTAAGTATTTGAACAGAAGTTCAGTATCAGAGTCTATATGGAACTGTGTATAGGACATGCCATTTAGCTTATAATGAATACGACTCATTAATATCATGATGTGGAGCAGAGTTAATTAAGGTCTTATTGTTCTATGTAGAGCTTTGTAGATACTGTTCTATTAGTTAACCTAGAACATAATTTTCATTTTGATGGGCTTATCAATATATAAAGTACATTGAACACTTGAATCTATGCACTCTAAGTTTGTACTATTACTCATCTAGCTAATAGGCAGTAAGTATTTGAACAGAAGTTTAGTATCAGAGTCTATATGGAACCGTGTATAGGACATTCCATTTACCTTATAATGAATACAACTCATTAATATCATGATGTGGAGCAGAGATAATTAACGTCTTATTGTTCTATGTAGAGCCTTGTAGGTAATGTTCTATTAGTTAACCTAGAACATAATTTTCATTTTAATGGGCTTATCAATATGTGAACTATATCTGTGACCTCAGTATAGCAACAGAGCTTATCATCTACTAGTTTTTGGATTTAATATATACAGAGCATTTTTTTACTATGTTTTATTACGATACCTTAGCTCTTTCACAATTACACTACTAATACGGTCTATGTTTCCTCTTTATTAACTATGTAGATTACGTAGATTGAACAAGTGGTTTCGTACTATAATAATGAGAACGTGATATGATCTATTCCCCTTACACATAAGTATGATTGAGCTTCGTAATGGATACAAAAATAATGAGACTAATCATGGAAAGCTTATACCTTAATGAAACTGAGATGTAAATTTTTTATTTTACTTTACAACTATCTAGTTGATATGAATATGATAAATTGCATCTATTAAATCCTAGACAACAATAAAAACCTGGAAATGGCGAGTAGACAGCGAGAGCGCGCACGGCGAGTAGACATCAAGAGAGAGCACACGACGAGTAGACAACGAGAGCGAGCATGGAGAGTAGACAGCGAGAGCGAGCACAACGAGCAGAAAACAAGCCTGCAAACTGCAAACACACCTGCAAAAAAAAATAAAATTAAAATTAATAAAAAATTAAAAACATATAAAAAAAATAGAGCATAAAAAATCAGTGTTACCTTAGATTTCTCCCCTAGTCGCCCTTGCAACAACGAGACATCAACACAACAGTACAACGACAAGAAAACAGAGCAGCGAGACAAACAGAGTAGTGAGAGAGCGCACACGACGAGTAGACAACGAGAGCGCGCATGACAAGCAGCAAACACACTTGCAAATTTCAAATACACACAAAAAATTAAAATTAAAAAGCAAACAAAAAAATAAACAAAAGAAACAGTGCATAAAAATAATAGTCTCAACTTAGCTTGCTCCCCTAGTTTCCCCTGCAACAGTGAGACAACAACACAACACCGCAACAATAATACAAACAGAGTAACGAGCGCAACATCAAGACAAACAGAGCAGTGAGATAAACAGAGTAGCAAGACAAACGGAGCAGCACAATGGTAACAAAACTTGTTATGGTCTAGGGGCCGGTATTTTATAACAAAAAGTTTGGCTGATCCAGGTGGATATTGGTGGTCACCCACCTATTCCACTTGGGGCCCCACCATTGTCTCTTTCAGTTTTTCAGTTTCGGCACAACTTACTATTTTTAGAAGTTTTTCAGATCCTGAACTTTCGGAGCCATTTTGAGGCCCTAAACGACGTTTTTGGGAAAACCGGGAGAAATATAGGTCCAGGGTCCATGGACCTATGTTTCTCACTCAAAATTTGTAGTCCTCGGATATATCTTTCTAGTGAGGTATGGTTCGCGTCAAACAAAGATCGTATGCCAAAGTTACATCCCCGGGAAGTTGAAACACCAATTTACCCAAACAGGGCCCATAGTTTTGGCACTTCATCTCCTAGGGTTAGGGTTTTGGATGTTTAGGGTTTTCCATTGTTTCTAAATAATAAATAGGCCCTCGAGCCTCATTGTAACTCAGTTCAGAGGCCTGTAGCCGCCACATCTCTTCTCAGAGATAGTTACCAGCGCCCTAGCTAGTTTATTTCCATTCTGTATATAAGAAAATTTCAGTTCTTTGATATTAATGAAATGAAGTGATTTTTCTGCTGCATATTTGTATTTATGGTTAAATGTTTATTTTTTTGCGTTCCTGCATAAATTCGGATCAGTGGTATCAGAGCGGTCTGCTTTTTCTCGATCCTTCTTTGCATGTCCCCAACGAGGTTGGGGTATAAGGAGTTAGGGCTCGATCTAGTGGAACCTTTGCAAGATCAGCCTCACAAACCTCGATGGACGCCCATGGGGGACGAAAAGAAAGATGACGGAGCAGGATATCCTATCAAAATATTGCTCGAGGAGGCCCTCGAAAAACAAAGGAACGCGATGATGGATAACTTTGCCCAGATCCTTCAACGGTTGCCCACCGGCGGCGCATCTGCATCCAACAACCACTCTGGAGGTGCGACTCCTTTTAAGGTACAAGTAAATTTTGAAATTCCCATATTTGAGGGTCAAATATATGAAAATTCCATAGATAGATAGTTGAATCAATTAGAAGGATGTTTCTCGGTTCATGACTTTTTTGACCGGGAGAAGATTATTTTTGCACTCCTCAAAGCTACTCCCCATGTCAAGGACTGGTGGGAAAATTACTGTGAGAACAAGGACCAGAAAGAACCCTCTCTGTTCTCGGCTGTACCAACTTGGAATTCTTTCCGAGATGCCATCAAGGAACAGTACTATCCTGTGGGGAGCTATGAAGAAAAGTACATACAATGGACCACGCTGCGACAACAAAGGGATCAAGATCTGCATGAGCTGACGAATTTGTTCTATACCCTGCGGACAAAGTTGGGTATGAAAGATTCAGAGAAACATCTGGTGCTAAAGTATCGCAGTTGTCTGCATAGATACATTCAGGAGGAAATGGAGTTCCTCAACATCTCCTCGCTTGGTACGGTATACCGGTATGCTGCCAAGATTGAGTAGAAATTCAAACAGAAGAAGCGAGACTTTGGATCTACGAATCAAAAGCAAGGGGAAGGTGCTCCCAAACCACAGAACAAAGGACAGAGCCAAGGCATGGCGGCTCAAGACAACATGTCGAATCCACAAGAAAATAACAACACCACAAATCCAAAGAAGGACACGGGAAGGTGGTGTGAGTTCCATAAGAGCTCCACTCACAACACAAGTGAGTGTCGGGCCAAGCAGTCACTAGTGGCCGAGATGAGGGCTTCTGAGTCAGATGCATGCTCCAACTCTGAATCAGAACCTGACAAGGGGAATGAAAAAAGGAAACAGATTATTGACGCGGAGCCCAACGCCACTGTTGCCACTACGAAGATCCAGAAGGAGGAACCAGAAGATCCAGAGGAGGAGGAACGTCTCTTCCACTCCCATATATGGGTAAAGGGCTCCCCGGTATAGTTCATTGTCGACAATGGGAGCCAAAAGAACCTCATTTCAGCAGACGTCGTGAAACGTGTTAAAAATGCAACAAGATGATGGAGCTTAGTGAAATGAAGTCGCCTTCACTAAGTGGGCCCACAGGCAAATTTTGGCGCAAAGTCTATTTTTAGACTATGTCTATTTTTAGACATATGGAGCATGGTCCAGGGGTTGCAGTATGTATTCTTGGAGTATTGGTCACAGAAATAGATGGACCTCTATTTTCGACCTATATATCGAAGTCTATATTTAGACCGCCATCCTAAAATAGGGAAGTCAAATATTATTTACCCTTAATAATACTTGGACTATAAACTTCGCCATCTCCTCTTGAGCACTTCGCCCGAGCTACGTATGGCTCATGCATCCGACGAGGAATTACGCTATTCCTAGGGCTCGTGAGCCTCCATGCATGGCGACTTAGCCATGACTTCAAGTATGAAGTTTGGAGGAGTTAATGAGACAGAGAGTGGAGTTGTGTTCTGTTTATTTTAGTTGAACTAGTTGAGATTAGTTTAACTAGCTAATCAATTAGTTATGAGTGGAGTGAATTACATATTATTTAATTCATTAATTAGTAACTCATTATTCAACTCAAGAACACATCAGTTCACTACAGTGCATGATCAGTTCAGTGGAGACCAGTGAAAGAGGTAGATGAAAGGGTGGAGTTAGCTATCAGTGGCGACATCAGTTGTGCATGAGATTTGAACCACACTTGGAGGAATTTCCCATGATGATTGCGCTGTCAAGCCAAGGAGATTCGAACCTTGGATCTCTATATAGACAGGCCATGATTGCGCAATAGAGGAAAGGAAATTAGTGGTGAGTTTTGAACCAGTAACCTGTTCAAAACCAAGCTAGTTTGTGTGTAACTTTATGAGAAAGTACTGAGTACTTGTGAGGAGTATTGTACCGAGTTTGTTACATGATTTCTCCATTATAATATACACAATAGCTGCGGGGTTTTCAGCTATAAGCTTTCCCCATACATACTGTGTTAATGTGTATGATGATTTGATGTGTTATCGCTTGTTTTATTTCCGCATGTGTGATGATTTGAGTGGAAGAGATTATGTGTTGCATATAAATTCGAATTGTATGTGATCAGGATAGTCTCGGTGGATAATTAATCATTATTCAGCAAATTTCTACATGGTATCAGAGCTATTGAAGCGGAGATTGATCATCACAGTGATTACAAACTTATTTCGGTAGACAGAGTCTGCATGCGGGCCAGGTAGCCTCCGGATTCATCTTTCTTCGGAAAGTGAAAGGTCTGGTAAATGCCCCTTGCAGTCAATCTCTGTGCTAGAAATAATTTTTTCTCATAGATCTAGAGCGGTTGAGCTTTGAGGTGGAATTCGAAATTTTGCAGCAGTTTTGTTTTCTTGGTGCCGGTGTTGAAAATGTCTTTCAACGGTTTGCGACTCGAATATGCTCTTGAAGGAAGTTTGAATTATGTTGCATGGAAGGATCGCATGGAGGCAGTATTAGAAGATAATGGACTGAAGGAGTTCGTGGATATGGATGTCCAAAGGCCCACTGATCCTGCTGAAGTCGAAGCATGGCAAAAGAAGATGGCGAAATGTCGAAGGATCCTGTTGGAGGGCGTCAAGGATCATATTGTATCCAGCCTGCACGGAAAGGCTTCTCCATATTTAATGTGGAAAGCTTTGATGGATCTATTCCAGAGTAAGAGTGACCAAAGGAAGCTGGCGCTCAAAGATAAGCTCAGGAACATCAAGATGGAGAAAGGCGACAGTATCGCCAAATACCTCACAAAGTTCACTCAATGCAGAGATGAGCTGGGAAGTGTGGGGGTGACTGTCGAAGACGAGGACATGGTCGACCTGGCTCTCCTTGGTCTTCCGAAGGCTTGGCGCTCATATCAAGATAGTGTCAATGGTCGGGAGAAGCTGCCGGGATGGGAGCGCCTTTGGGCGGATCTCATGCAGGAGGAGATAAGGAGGACTACTCGGGATGGATCTTCATCAAAGGGAGCCGATGAAGAAAATTGCGCTTTGGTTGCCAAAGCAAAGAAGGGGAAGGGTAAGAAAACTTCTCATTCCGGTGCAAAGGGCAAGAAGCAGGATATGGCGAAAGTGAAGTGTTTTCATTGCCATGATCACGGACATTATGCTACCAATTGTCCAAAGAAGAAGAAGAACAAGCAAGCGAGAAGATCTGCAGATGGAGAAGCTTTGGCTTCACAGTTCGAGCTTGAATTTTCACTGATCGCATGCTTGGTTTCAAGTGTGATGGGATCGGTGTGGTTCTTGGACAGCGGTGCGTCATTTCATACGACGGGAGATCGGGATTTGTTCTCAGATCTGGAGGACAAAGATTTGGGTGTGCACATCGAGATGGGCGATGATGGTAGATACAGTGCGACTGGTATCGGTACCATATCCTTTCAGAGGGAGTCTGGTAAACCCTTCGTGTTGAAGGATGTCATGCATGTACCTGGATTAAAGAAGAACTTGATCTCTGTGGCGATGTTGGAGGATAAGGGGTATGATGTGGTCTTCAGCGAAGGAAAAGCCTTCCTACGCAGTAAGACTACTGGAGAGACCCGGAAGATAGGGGTTCGAACCAAGAACCTTTATCGGTTGCAGGTAGATGGCTGCGCAGCTATGGCATGCAAGGCGGGAGAAGTGGTGAGCCGGGATGATGAGGGCGAACTGTGGCACAGGAGATTGGGCCACCTTCACCATGGAGCTTTGAAGATCCCGCAGCAGATTTCTACTGGGCTTCCTAAGGGCACTCTTGCGCAGTCAGATCAGTGCAAGGGGTGTACTTTAGGGAAGTATGTGAAAGCCACCTTTCACGAGAAGGACAGTCGCGCCACGACGATCCTTGAGAGAGTTCACACAGACGTGTGTGGTCCTTTCTCAGTTGCTTCGACAGCAAAGCACAAGTATTATGTGATCTTTGTTGATGATTTCTCTCGAAAGTGCTGGATCTTCTTCATGCAGAAGAAGAGAGATACATTCGCGAAGTTCTGTGAGTTTAAAGCACTGGTCGAGAAGGAGTCGGGGAAGAAGGTGATTGCTCTAAGGAGTCATAACGGTGGTGAATTCATCTCAGCTGAATTCAAGGAGTTCTGCAGTGCAGAAGGGATTCGGAGAGAGCTCATCACACCCCATAACCCACAGCAGAATGGGGTGGCTGAGCAAAAGAACAGAACGATCGTGGGTGCTGCACATGCGATGTTGCATGATCAGGGCCTACCCCTTCACTTGTGGGCTGACGCATGCAATAAAGCAGTGTATGTGCAGAACCGTTGTCCTCACAAGGTTCTTGGCATGAGTACACCGGAGGAGGCTTATTCTGGCAAGAGGCCTGCTATTTCCCATTTGCGGATTTTTGGTTCTCCTATCTACATGCATGTGACGAAGGATGCGAGAAGGAAGCTGGATCCAACCGCTGAGGTTGGAATATTTGTGGGGTACACTGATACACCTCACAAATATCGGGTGTATTTGTCAGACAGTCGCAAGACTGTTGTGCGACGGGATATAAAATTTCAGGAGGAGAAAGCCATGCAGTGTTCGCTTGAGAGGGAGCTACACTTGCATGCAGATGAGGAGTTGTTAGTTCCTAAGGAGGAGCTTCCGAATGTGGATCAGCCACAAGAGGAGGTTCAGGAGGTGGAAGAAACCACCCAGGCAGCGCCAACCATCAGAGGGCGCATGCGCACTACAGAAGCTGAGCGACTGGCTCGGGATGCAGAGAAGGTTGTAGGACCACCTACAGCACAGCGCAGACAGAGACAGTCACCGGATCGGTACACCGGATACATGGCTCTTGTGAGTCAATGTGTTGTGACGGAGCCATCCTCTTTTGAGGAAGCTGTGGAGGAACCCGCATGGGTTGATGCCATGATCGAAGAATATGATTCGATCATCAGGAACAGTGCATGGGAGATTGTCCCAAGACCGGTTGGGAAATTAGTTGTGGGTTCGCGATGGATCTACAAGGTGAAGCAGGCGGCTGACGGGAGTGTGGAGAAGTACAAGGCAAGATTTGTCGCCCGTGGCTTCTCACAGATCGAGGGGATTGACTATGAGGAGACTTTTGCACCTGTCGCAAGGTACTCTTCCATACGGACGATCCTTGCTCTCTCGGCGCAGATGGGGTGGCACATTCATCAGATGGATGTGAAGACTGCGTTCCTCAATGGAGTTATTGAGGAAGAGGTGTACATAGAGCAGCCTGAAGGTTTTGAGATCTTCAGCAGTGAGTCGCATGTGTGCCGACTCAAGAGAGCACTATACGGGCTGAAGCAAGCACCTCGTGCTTGGTACACTCGGATAGACAGCTACTTCACCGGGCTTGGATTCTCCAAGAGTGAGGCGGATCCAAACCTGTACCAGATTGTGGTGGAGGGTAAGCTGTTGATCATCGTACTGTATGTAGATGATCTGATTTTGACTGGCGACGAGCAGTTGATACTTTCATGCAAGGAGGATCTTGCACGAGAGTTTGAGATGAAGGACTGGGGCATCCTTCATTATTTCCTGGGATTGGAGATTTGGCAGCGCAGCGGAGGACTGTTTGTTTCTCAGGGCAAGTATGCCCGGGAGATTCTGGAGAGGTTCAACATGCAAGGCTGCAAGCCTGTTGACACTCCTCTTCCCGGTGGTTGGAGGAAGGAGGATGCTACTTCAGCGGAGGTAGTGGATGCCACTGTCTATCGACAGTTGGTGGGGTCGCTTATGTATCTGGTCAATACACGACCCGATATATGCTATGCAGTTAACCAGCTTTCGCAAACTATGGTTAAGCCTACCAAGCTCTTTTGGAAGGCAGGAAAGCATGTATTGCGCTATATTAGAGGCACATCGGGATATGGTCTATGGTACAGACAGGAGGATGGAGCGAAGCTTTCTGGCTTCACTGATGCAGATTGGGCAGGGAGCCCAACGGACCGGAAGAGCACATCTGGAGGAGTTTTCAGCATTAGGTCGACAGCAGTTTCCTGGTACAGCAGGAAGCAGAGATCCGTGGCACTCAGTTCAGCAGAGGCCGAGTACATGGCAGCTAGCTTGGCTGCATGCGAGGCTATTTGGATGAGGAAGATCCTTGTTGGATTGTTCGGGTTGCATTTGGAGCCTACAGTGATCTACTGTGATAACCAGAGTTGCATTAAACTCTCGGCTAATCCAGTATTTCATGATAGGTCCAAACACATCGACATCAGGTACCATCATATCAGAGATTGTGTTCAGCGGAGAATCATGATGCTTTCATATGTTCCGACGGAGGATCAGGATGCCGACATCCTGACGAAGGCGCTCACCAGGAGCAAGTTCGAATTCCACAGAGGCAGGATAGGGGTTGCAGATAATCCATATCTTGCTGAGAGGGAGTGTTGAAAATGCAGCAAGATGATGGAGCTTAGTGAAATGAAGTCGCCTTCACTAAGTGGGCCAGCAGGCAAATTCTGGCGCAAAGTCTATTTTTAGACATATGGAGCATGGTCCAGGGGTTGCAATATGTTATTCTTGGAGTATTGGTCATGTTGGTAAAAATATATGGACCTCTATTTTTTGACCTATAGGTCGAAGTCTATATTTAGACTTCCTATCCTAAAAATAGGGAAGTCAAATATTATTTACCCTTAATAATATTTGGACTATAAACTTCAGTTTACTCTCTTGGAGCACTTCAGTTCGAGCCTTGGAAGTGGCTCATGCATCTGACAGAGGAATTACGCTATTCCTAAGGGTTTGGTGAGCTCATACATGGTTGACTTCAGTTAGGACTTCAGTGGCAGAAGTTTGGTGGAGTTAATGAGACAGATGGTGGAGTTGTGTTCGGTTTAACTTAGTTGAACTAGTTGAGATTAGTTTAACTAGCTAATCAACTAGTAATGAGTGGAGTGAATTAAATATTATTTAATTCGTTAATTAGTAACTCATTATTCAACTCAAGAACACATCAGTTCACTACAGTGCATGGACAGTTCAGTGGAGACCAGTGAAAGAGGTAGATGAAAGGGTGAAGTTAGCTATCAGTGGCGACATCAGTTGTGCATGAGATTTGCACCACACTTGGAGGAATTTCCCATGATGATTGCGCTGTCAAGCCAAGGAGATTCAAACCTTGGATATATATTTAGACAGGCCATGATTGCGCAATAGAGGCAAGGCAATTAGTGGTGAGTTTTGAACCAGTAACCTGTTCAAAACCAAGCTAGTTTGTGTGTAACTTTATGAGAAAGTACTGAGTACTTGTGAGGAGTATTGTACTGAGTTTGTTACATGATTTCTCCATTATAATATACACAATAGCTGTGGGTTTTTCAGCTATAATCTTTCCCCATACATACTGTGTTAATGTGTATGATGAATTGATGTGCTATCGCTTGTTTTATTTCCGCATGTGTGATGATCTGAGTGGAAGAGATTATGTGTTGCATATGAATTCGAATTGATATGTGATCAGGATAGTCTCGGTGGATAATTAATCATTATTCAGCAAATTTATACAAAACGGTTGGGCTTGCCGACCATAGCTCACCCACATCCATACACCATCGGGTGGCTTCCCCAAGGAAGAGATCTCCACTTTAGCCAGCAGTGCCCCCTTCCCTATAACATCAAGCCCTTCACGGATGAGGTATTATGTGACGTTGCTCCTATTGATGTTTCTGATGTATTATTAGGACAACCATACTTGTGGAAGCGTCATGCTGTGTATGAGTCTCGGCCTTGCGCTGTTATTTTTACTTTTGGAAAGAATTTTTACAAGATACCAGAGGTACCACCTCCTACTGCTATCTCTTTAGTTACTGCAAAACAATGCAGTAAGCTCATTTACCAAACCAGGAAATTCATTTTCTTGATGATCCACCCCCAGGGCCAGAAGAATACTGTGGCCATTATCTCTAGACAGGGCTCCTCTGCACGACAACAACAAATGGACAAGGTTGTGGAGGAGTACGAGGACATATTCACATCACCCACAGGGGTTCCTCTACACTGTCAGGTCAAGCACCCGATTGATCTGACCCTAGGTGCGCTGCTGCCCATTGGACCGATCTATCGACACTATGTTCTGGAGAACGATGAAATCAAGAGGCAGATTCAGGAGCTACTGCAGAAAGGTCACATCCGACCAAGTTCATCGCCCTGTGGGAGCCCGATCGTGTTGCTACAAAAGAAGGATGGGACATGGAGACTCTATATTGACTATCGGGCACTGAACAAGATCACTATCCAGAATAGGTACCCAATCCCATGGATTGATGAACTTCTGGACCAACTCAAAGGGGCAAAATATTTTAGCAAGATTGACTTGAAGTCTACGTATCACCAGGTACCAATTGAACCCTTCGATGTGTGGAAGACCGCCTTCAAAGCCAAGGAAGGCCTTTTCGAATGGATGGTCATGCCTTTCGGGTTGACCAATGCTCCCGCAACCTTCATGAGGTTGATGGATGAAATCTTGCGGCCATTCACCAACTCATTTGTAGTAGTGTACTTGGATGACATTTTGATCTTCAGCCAGACTTGGGAAGAGCACCTCCACCACATCCGACAAGTCCTCCAAACACTGCGAAAACACAACTTGTGTGCCAATTTGGAGAAGTGCACTTTTGGCATGACCCAGGTTCAATATCTGGGATACATTATTGATGAAAGGGGGGTGCATGTGGATCCAACCAAGATCCAAGTCATTTGAGATTGGCCAGCCCCGACCAATATAATAGAGCTTCACAGCTTTCTGTGCCTTGCTAATTTCTACTGTAGGTTCATGTTGGGATTCTCTCATATCACTTGGCCCTTGAGTCAAGTCACCAAGGGAGGAGCGAGAGAAAAATTATTTTGGTCAGAATCTCAACAGAAGGTGTTTACATAATTGAAAAATCAACTTTGTTCTACCCCAGTGCTCACATTACCAGACTTGCAATAGCCATTTGAGATCGAGACAGATGCCTCTGACTATGATATTGGGGTGGTTCTTACTCAACAGGGACATCCAGTGGCATATCACAGTGAGACATTGTCTGACACAGTTCGAAAGTATCCCACTTATGACAAAGAAATGTATTCCATTGTGCAAGCTTGTCGAAAATGGAAGCATTAAATTTTGGGGAAGGAAACAATCATCCACACAGACCACCAGGGAAAATTTTAGGGGCGAATTTTAGCCCAAAGGCGAATTTTAAGGGATTTTAAATTTTGGTAGGGCGAATTTTTTACATAAAACCCATTTTCTATAGTTTTATATAATTAGCCCTATAATTATTTTAAAAATAATTAATTATTAAGTTTTAGTCCAACAAAATAAATGCACTTAATACTTAAACCATGAAATTCGCCTCCCGATTTTCTGGTTTGGAACTCATTTCAATGGCATTCGCGTGGATTTACTAGGTTAGGGGAGGGATTGGAGTGATTCACCCCATTTTCACTGGTTGGGGCTTCACTGGTTGGGCTTGGAAGTTGGAACCTGGAGGTTTAATGGAATTCACTTGAATTTATTGAGTCGGGGGAGGGTTTTGCCCCATTTCAACTAGTTGGGGCTTGGAAGTTCACTGTTCGAGGTGCACGGTGCCAGATTATATGCAGATTCCAAGATGGGGTTCTGCACACATTGACGAGGGAATCGAGTTCTAGTTTCGGGAAGGTGCACGGTGCCAAATTATATGCAGGATGCCCAATCTAGTTCTGCATGCATTGAAGAGGGCATTAGGGCAACACGAAGTTCCTTGTTTTAAAGGCAGTTACTGCTCAGTTGATAACAAAGAACTACTTGGTATTTTGCTTATATTTTCTTAGTAGATATTTGATGTAAATACTAAAAGCTCTTTTGAAATTACCTTAATAATGAAAACAAGATTGTTTCACCTTGGAATTTAGGATTTCAAGCCACCAATCCTATACAAGTGGAACCAACAGCAGGCACAACATTAAGAAGAAGAAGCTACAGGATTGGCCGTTAACCTTTGTTTGAAGAGCAACAATTTTGTTCATCAAGAATTGAGTTTGGTTTTTTCTCTTTGAGAAATTTTGAGACGATACTACAGGGGCTGGATTTTTCATCCTTAGTGTCAAGTTGGATACGTTACCCTTTTTTTTCATTTTCATATTACCAAGACATCATAATTAGTTTGATTAACATGTTCCTTGTTTTAAAGGCGGTTACTACTCAGTTGATAACAATGCACATTAATGAATTTGATATTCTTTTGATGAAGGTTCCGTTCAGAAAATGTTTCTGGAACATTAAGGAATTTCCAGAGCATTTTATTTACTTACCTATTAAGGCCTAACGTTAGGTTACAATTCTTGTGAATTGGCCCTTATTTTTATTTTTATTTGAAGATAATAGTTATGATAAATGTTTGGCTTTGATAACGGTAGAAGGGTATGGGCACAGGGCATATCCTGTGAATGCTGCTGTCTGGCTGGAAGGCAGTGGAAAAGCTCTATGGGAAGCCCTTCCATTCATCCCATCCGATCCAACGCTCGGTCGCTGTAATTTGGGGGATTATTCCGAAGTGGATCCGGTCCTAACCAATAGACAGAGCGGTCACCAGTGGCGGATATGCTTTGACGATTGAAGAAATAAAATAGACTATACCCAGGAATTCATGCGCAGTCGGTATCCACTTTAACCTAGACCCTGCTGGTTGACACTTGGGCAGTCACTATTACTTCTCTTCTTTTCATTTCAACATATTTATGGCCGGAAACTCATACAGTTTGAATAATACCATTTTATGGTGCTTTGGTTTCTGAAGTTATTACTCACTGCAACTTGCAACATCTAAGTGTTTATTGTTTTGATCTAGGTTTTGCTGATGTAACTGTTACACCCTGCACATATAGTATCATACTAGAAATCCATGCCAATGGTATACAATTTTCTTTCTGCAAATGATTCATAGCAAATAAGACTATTTTGAATGCTTTTGGTACATCTAAAGATGTAACTATTTTATAAAATGACATAGGATTATAGTTAACAAAGGCCTTCTCAAGAGTTTGTTGCAAAGGATTTGCATGGAAGAGAATGGATATTCTGACATATATTCAGGGGTATGTAAATAGCCATTGTAGTTCACATGTTGCTATTTTGTGTTTGGGAATTTCTGACAGAGTAAGTTGGTGTCCCATTTTACTTATCACGGTTAGTGCAACTTTGAAATTTTCTCAAGGACTAAATTTCATTGGGTTTGAGCCTCTATGACAGAGTAAATTGGTGAGCCCCTTACTCTTCCCTATTAGTGCAACTCTGAAATGCTCTCAGAGACCGAATATCCAAGGCTAAAATCTTTTCCTTCCAATGCCTTGTTTACGCATTTGTGCTTATTTTGAATATGAGAAGGCCCAATTCCCCTTCTCAAAGTCATTATATGTAATAGACATAAGGGGACAATCAATTGATGGTTATTTATCTATGAAATTCTTGTGACCAACATGCAACAGGATCCAAATTTCTGATGCTTATTTGAGATGGATTAGTTTCTACACAACTTTACCATGTTGAGGAAGCATGGATTAGAGATATAAGATCTTAAATTTGTCAAATGTAGTTTTTATGTAAGCCATTGAGAATTAAAGCGTTGAATCATTGATGAGAATTAATAATTTCGTGTTATACCTGGGATCTTTTTGCAGGTCAACCTCGCAGGCATTTTCTTACTACATGATGGATTCTCTTTGTCAGTTACAAAAGGATTGTTACTCGAGATGCTATAATTTTCTATGGTACACTCCAATATTCTAGGAATTCATTATTCATGTTGAAAGACCTATTGTTACTTGTCACTAGGGATACCTCACATAACATGCTTTTGTATTCCAACAATGTACCTTTTTGTTTTGTTTTATTTTAAATTTAATATTTGATTCACAACTAAAATTATATTGATCTACACATTATTCTAGTATAGACTAGTGTCAAACAATTGATACGATACAATTCTACTTCTTTCCTTTGCAAGTCAGGGTGCTTGTATATTCCTGGGCAGATGTTCATTCCTTGTGATTCCATAAGGGTATCAAAAGAATATGGCATCCATGATAGAAAGGTATTACTTGCTTGAGTTCTGCGTGCGAAGTTAAAGGATAACCCTCTATTGATCAACTATTGCTCTGCTGGAGCACGTTGGTAGCACAACTTAATCTGATCAATAATGGAAGTAAGGAATGTTGCACCTGACTTCCACTTATATGATTGGAACATGCCACAAGCCATGCTAGGTGGTAACATCTGAAGTTCCCTCCCTATGAAATAACATGGCTCTTGATGAATCAAGGCCCAGTAGGATCTTTATTCGTAGTGCATGCTCAGTTCCCACAATTTCATTTCCTTTCTCTCAAGCCCATTCTTCAAACATTTCCCTCTTTTGTCACTGAGGGGAGACTTGGTTGGTGAATTGGGGGGTGTTTTTATTCAACCAAAAATGTTCAAATCCTAACAGAGACATTCTACCCCCCCTGCTCTTTGTCTATGAAAGGTGCTACTTGCAACTTAAAAGCATTCTCTTATTTTAGTTGCTGAGCTAATGTATCGTTCAATTTTGTTCAGTTGTTTAAATTGAAGTCAAATAACTTGTAAAGAATCTTACTTCTTTTTTCCTTCCTTTCAATTGATATCTCAAAAGAGAAATAAGGATAATAAGAGATTATCTTGTGGACAGTAGATGTACTACTGTTACTATAGAGGGAAATAAGAGATTATGCTGTGAATAGTGGAAAATGAGTTGTGGATAGTGCATGATGAGTAAGGTAGCACGAGAGTATGCCATGTACATCCAATGAAGTGTTTTTTCTCTAGAAGGGCAATGAGGGATTATATTGTGGATAGTAGAAGAATTGGGTTTGAATCTTTCAATGCTTAACCTGTGACAACCAAATATTTGAAACTTTTGGTTTGTAGCCAGTAGTGTTTTGGTGTTGTAGTTTGGGTGCATGGTGATTTTGGGCCCTGGCTATTTGCAAGGTTAATGGCTTTGGTGAAGCAGATATTTTGCAGTTATCTTATGGCGGTGAGTGGGAAGAGCTACTTCAATGATGATTCAATGATTGTACGACTCCATTAAAATAATGGGCAAAGTTAAGTGGAATTCTGCTGTATCTTCTGCATTATTACTCACTTGTATATTGGCTGGAGTTTGTGCTTCAATGACCTCTAGCAATATATGAGTCCATTCCATGTAATATAATATATCTTTTTGTGAAATCGAGTTGCATAAAATCTGCGTTTTTCTTTCTATTGATTCTATTTGCAAATTTTTTCGATACAGTTTAGAAAGTTCTTCTATTCTATTAAATGGTTAAATGTAAAATACATAATTACAATTGAACCAGATATTATACAATCCCAGCCCAACGAGAAACCAGGTCATGTTATTATTTAGCATAATAGTAAAGAGTTAAGATATGTCCAAAAATGAAACTGTGTGGCATTTCCATCAAAAAAGTCTAGCCTAACATAACTGTGAAGTCAGAATTAAGTCTAAACAACACATGAAATTATAATATACATAATAAAAACGGGAACTCATGGCCAGAAACCTGCAATTAGGGTCAATTTCACCCTTCAACCATGTCAATGGCAGAATGAACACAATTGGGGAATCCCTGGAAGAACCCAGGAGCTCTGTTGGGAGGACACCATCATTTATTCAGAGCCAGGAACATAGAGTTATAAAAAAAAACTATTTTGTTTGTTCAGAATTTCCAGTTTCTGTCAAATTTCTTACCTGTCATTTTTCTTGGATAGCACAGCATGAACACAAAATTTTTTGTGTGCATGTAAAGTTCTAATTTTTAAAAAAAAACTTAGTGTGGTTGGAGCCAAAGTGGGGATGAAACCTTGTACTAGCTCACCCACATCCAAATATTCTCTGTACGCCCTCTCTATCTTAACATCCTCCTCTATGGCCCCTCTATGGCCCTGATTCAGCGCTGAATGTGGGGGCAGAGTAACCTGTTGAAAGGCCAAAGCCACTGCGGCAACATCTCCATTTTTTCCAAAACTTGTCCAAAATCACCTCTTAGGTATACATGTCAATTTACCTTGTTGGAGTCTCAATTAAGCTAGGCATATAGAACCAACTATAGCAAGTATAATGAATAGGGAATTTATAGATCGACTGCAAATTGGCCAAGGTAACCCCCTTCGACTCTCATCTCATTCCATGCGACTTATTTGAGATTCCCCTGGCAAGTCTTAGGCCCAAAGTGGGGGGTTTTAGAAAATAAAATTTTTGAATAGTAAAGCACACAAACTAGAAGTGTGATTGGAAAACGTCAATGGATTTGGATATGATTCAGGCAGTGATCATCTACATGCTGCTCCTACCAGTGAATACTGTCAAGTTTCAACACAACCAAATGCCTATTTCTTCCATCACGCAAGGAAATTCATTTGTGATATATATCTCCAAAGACCATAGCCTAGTTTCCTTACACTTACCCCTGCAATGGCTTTCTTTGAAATCTGCAACAATCTTTACAAAAGTTTGCAGTTGCAGGAAAGAGAACACTTCCGTAAGAGACCACATTCACAAACCTGCTTTCCCTTCCTTAAAAGTTCCCAGGTTAATACATTTTTAGTCAAAATTGAACTTACTAACTGTAAGGGACCTTGGTACAAAGTGGATGGTTTCTCTAGCTTTATGTGATTCACAACTAAAATTATATTGATCTACACACTATTCTAGTATAGACTAGTGTCAAACAATTGATACGATACAATTCTACTTCTTTCCTTTGCAAGTTAGGGTGCTTGTATATTCCTGGGTAGATGCTCATTCCTTGTGACTCCATAAGGGCATCAAAAGAATATGGCATCTGTGATAGAAAGGTATTACTTACTTGAGTTTTGTGTGTGACGTTAAAGGATATTGAAAATCCTGAAGCACTGGTTGGTCCTGAGATCCAGCAGCAAAATTACAACTACTCGCTTCATTCTGATCTGAAAGAACAATTGATTGTCGAGTGATAGGAAGGCACAAAGAGGTATAAGCTTCTGCCATCTGAGTGTTAGCTGTAAGTTCCTTGACCATGAGAAATTCTGGCATATTGTCTCTCCCAAGCTCATATTCCTCAACTTCATGGTCTAGGTCATTCTTAAACAGAAAACAATCTTCAATATTATCAAACATGACAGCCTTATCATCTTCATGAAATAAAATATTATCTGTTTGCTAATCTATAAAACTAACTACAAGACCGTCATCATTTTCAAAAGAGGAAGAAGTTTCACCAACACTTTCTTGACCATGTGCGCACTGCAAATCTTCTTTAGCTTGGGCTGTAACATGACCTTTCAGGAGTTGATCTATCTCATCTTCAGACAAAGGAGATAATACTTTTTGTTTTCTTTTGCTCAAACAGTGATTATCTTCATGAAATAACATTTTAAAACATGAAAAACCTGAATGACAGTCCTTAATTCCCTGATCTTCTGAAATTTGAAAACATTGTTCATCATCTACATATGACATGAAAATCAAATTATCATTTATCACTGAGTTATTGAAAGAAGATTTTTCACTTACTTGAACAAAGATCTCATCTTGTTTTTCATGAACTGACTGGATTACCTCCTCATGAAGTCTTTGTTCTAATGAAATGAGAACATTTGGATCAATAACTCTGTCTTCTTCATTCCAGATGATCTCAACAGCAGATCAATCCTTCATGGGATTCAGCACAAGGTATTCTTGATCATCACGATCTGAATCTAGATTTGAAATAGCTAACTTGACTTTATCACATTCTGAAATTGAAACTTGACTTTCCTGCATATTGTCTTCTTCTATGGATAGATCTGAAATAAAACCTTCTCTTTCATCATTTTCCATTGTACTAAGATCTTGATCCTACTGCAAAGTTTCCTGAGCATCTTGATGAGTATCCTCTAAGTTCTCTTTATGCTGCTGAAATGGATTTTCGTACAGAGCCTCCATGATCTCATTGTCCATGAAGTCATCATCCTCATAAATTTTTTCAATATTTTCAATAAAACTATGAACATGGCTACAACAGTTCTGAACTAAAGTTAAGGATGGATAAGATTCTTTATACCTTTCAAAGAACATGGTATGAAAATCCTTTAAACAGTAAATACAAGCAGGCGACAAAATTTCATACCAAGATCGGGCTTCACCTTACAGAGTGGCCATGAATATCTTCATCAAGCAATCTTCAGGAAAATCAACCTTCAACTTGCGAATATGCATGTGAAATCTAACCAGATGTAAAGCAACATCCTTCCTATCATCATCTTTAAACGTAGGCAAATTCCTTTGCCAATCTACCTTAGGAATTTTATTTGGAAAACCTGGAATATGATCTCGGCTCATGGAAGCATACCTTCGATCCAACGAAACCATTTTGATAACAATGAATTCACCAAGAAATTCCTCAGGCTACTGATTCCTGAAGAGTAGAGTCACCATAAAAATTCTGAACCGTAGGATTCTTCGACACTGGAGTCGCCAGGTGAATGATTTCAGCCTTGCGGTGTCTGATCGTATTCCACCATCAACCATCAGATCTAACTTGATACATGTACTGGGGAAATTTATAATTCAGATGTTACGTTTATAAAACTAGACCGGAGATTGACTGAAGCAGCGTTTATCTACTTTCGCTAATGCAAAGCAAAAGCGTTTCGAAGGATACCTGGCATAACTTCAGGCTTCGTCTGTAGCTTATAAAACAAATAACACCAACAAGCAAACCATTTTCTTCCCCAGTATGGTCGACACTATGTTATTGCCTAAATCTACCTCAGGCTGAAAAAAGGCAGAGTTCAGGGTAACATCAAACCACGCTCAGTCTGGTAGCTAGCCCTACCAGAACAGGAGAGGGCTCTCTCCGGGTCAATCTCAGCGAAAAGTAATCAATAGGGCTTGAGATGATTGAAATGAAAGCTAATTTTAGGCTAGGTATATAAGTGAAGGATTTTGATTGGGTTTTTTGTTGGATCAAGGTAAAGGCAGTTTTGGGTGCGGGGTTTAGGCTTAGTTTTGCAGAGTTCAGATTGGGGCAAGGAAGGCAATAGTTTTGATGCTCTAGATTTAGTGAATGGATGGATCAGACTGGTAAGGAGCTGAAGAGGGAAAGAGGGCCTTAAGGGTCCTCCTCAAACAGATGAAAACATGAAAAACTAAACAAAAATGAAGGCAGAGCAAAGAAAACCAATGAATTCTACCTTTATAACTTGTTTGTTCAGTTTAAGAAGAAAGAAGAATGAAAATGGTACAAATAAACATCAGTGAAATTACAGATACATAGAGGAAAACACCATCAAAACACAGAGCCACTAGGATCCCAAAGAGGGCTGCAAACCCTGGTCTATTCCTTTGCCAAAATTGCAGAATGAAATGTACAATGAAGTGCTAGCAATCCCAAATGTCCAACCCTGAAAATGACTGAGAAAATACATCATATAGACAAGCCTAACCCATTCCCATGCCTCTAGGGGTCGAGCTCATCATTATAGGAGCTGTTTCAACCATATCTAAACTAGGAACTAGAAAATAGGCCATGAAACAACTTGCCTCTATATGCTAGGAAACTGATCCATTCACTCACATTTCACCTTTTAGCGAATGAATCTTCTAGAACAAGTAAAAATGTGCCAAAATTACATCATGAACATGAAATTACATGAAGGTACATCAATAGTTACATGAAAAAGTGAAACTGGCCCAAAATAGGCGAAATTTTGAGCTGTGGAGTGAAAAATAGGCCAAAATTCTCTATGCGTCGCGCCCAAAATCTCTATGCGTATCACAAGTTTGGAGCTGATTTTGAGGCCCTTCATGAAGTCAAAATTGAGCTCATGATAGCTCGTTGGAAAGCCCTGCATGTCTACTTGCCAACCCAAGTGGAATTTCTAGATTTGGTGTCCGTTTTTCCCTCCAAAAGTTCAATTTCCCAA